>LGRX02004391.1:0-42068 GCA_001247695.2 Cymbomonas tetramitiformis
CGCACAGCGACATACACATTTTTCACTCTCCGCGGCGCGGTTACAAAATCTTGAGAAAAAAAGCTCCACCCGGGACTCGCACCCACATCACTCTCGAGTGTTAAGAAAAAGTCCCTCTGCAGAGTGACATATATATATTTTCACTCACGGCGGCGCGGTTCACAAATCCGAGTGCGGCCATTGAAAACTGGGAAAAAAGTCACTCGCATATGTTTTTAAAAAATAACTCCGCCCGACGGCGAAATATTGTCACTCCGTGCCCTCCCTACGTACGGGTGTACCGGAATATCCTAGTTCACTAGATATCAGAGGGTCCCGAACTGTGTGGATAAAAGGCATTCCCCACAAGCCAGCGTGGGCAGGGAATCCCCACGGAGGCTTTCCACAGCCGTAGCTGCGGGGAGCACCGGCATGCCAGTCACCCAGAGCACCACCAGAGCTAGGTGCCTGGGTCGCAGGTGTAGATGAGAGATTTGCCGAGACGTCTGAAGCCCGTGGCTTCACCGTGAATGTGCCGTCGGCAAGGTCTTCATAGTCGTCGGTGTTGTAACCCGTGAGATCAACCGTTTCGACGGCGGCGTGGTTCACGGTCTGAACGAACCCAGCGAACTCACCGCCCGCGTCCGCTGTGGTGGTCACCCGCGCCGATTGAAGTGGCGCGGGCTTCACATCTTCTCCCTGCGAGACAGGCATAGCAGGGGCCGGCACGGCGGATGCCGACGCCGCCGCACCACCTGCCGGAACCTGCTCCTCCGGTGTGGCCACCGCTGCGGCGGGACCGCACACCAGAGCCGAAGCCTCCTGTCCGATGCTGGCAGGAGGCGGGAAAGATGCGTGAGTGTAATGCACCTGCGGGTTGGCCGCGGAGTGAACCTCCGCGGCAAGATCGTCGAGACGGCGGAGAATGTCATCTCCCTCGGAAGCCGGCTGCTGCTCCACGGTGAAGCCGTAGGCGGACACGTCGATGCCGCCCACCGCTCCCGCACAAAGCACCGCGGGCGGCCCGTACGCGGCCGCCGCACGTGCGAAGGACTCCGCCCCGTCATCTGCCGCCTGCTGGAACAATGCACACATGGCGAGCGCGTGCACCCCCTCTGCGTCCTCCTCGTCGATGGGAACGCAGAACGCCGCGGCAGAGGTGGGCGGGTGTTGGCGCCCGCCCAACGGGCAGTCGCGGTAGAAGTGATACGCCTCACCTTTGCCCGCCTTCTTGCACCTACCGCAGAACGGCTTCGCCCGCTGATCGTCGCGGTCGAATCCCACCGGTGGGGCCTTGTGGGTCCCCACACGGAATCCTCGCGGCTGCTGCCCCCGCTGCTGTTGCTGCCGCTGCTGCACCCGCTCCCGCTGTTGACGCACAACCGGAGCGGCTTCACCTTGCTGCCGCTGAACGAGCTCCTTGAGCTCCGTGATCTTCTGGAGAAGGGCGTCGTACTCGCTACTGGAAAGGTGTGCGGAGACGCCATCCGCGCCCGAAGCCACCTTCCCCCCGCCCGTCTGTGCCCAAGCCTGGTAAATTTCCACAACCATGGAACGGAGCGAAACCAGTGACACATGAGCCAAGTCAGCGGTCATGGGATAGCGGACCTTCACCGCAGCGTAGAAGGTCGGGTCGAGCCGGGTGTAGAGGCTCAACTTCCTCGTGGCCTCGGTCGGTGTCCAGTCAGAAGCCCGGTTATCCCGCACCAAACGTTGTTCCTTAGCCAAGATCGGCTGCGGGTCAACGTTTGCGGGATAACGCAACGCGGCGTGCTCCTCCTGCTGTGACTCTCGTAGTGCCACTGGAACACAACCTTTGATGATGTCGATAAGGGCTCGCCGTCCATCTCGGTCAGTCGAAGAATCGGTACCAGTCAGCCAGACGAACGCGCTGCTGTGCTTCTCAACCACCAGGGCAAGGACGTCGTAGAGAAGCCCATTCACCTTGTTGACCACGGGTGCCAGAGGGTCGTCGAGGTCAAAGGTACACAGTTCCAGCCCGGCCGACTGAAACTCCGTACGCAGCTGCACCACCAGGTCGGACAGAAGGCCAGCGTCGTCCGTACCGCGAAAATGGTGTTTCTTGTCACCAAGAATATCCTCACGGATACTCTTGGCCCAAGCCCGATGGAGTCGCGCCTTGTAGATTTCGTCGACGAGCTTGGACTGCTCCTGCAGGTAACGCCTGACGGCCACGTCCTCGTCCACGTTCGATGCAGGGTTGGGTGTAGGAACAAAAGGCGTAGCCGCCGTCGGTGTGTTCCGCACCCCGTCGATCAACCTCAAAGAGGCATCGATGTCACTGTCCCTCGTGAGGGACTTCTTGGATCTTGTCGTCATTCCCATCTCTAGAAAAGCCTGAGGGGAGGCGGTACGCTGCAGCACGTTTGGGTAGGGTCGCGGAGAAAATGCGACGTCACGGACACGGAACGAGCGGTCGGGCCATGCTAGCGAGGGGCGAAGGAAGATGTCGTCGAAGTCAAAGGTGCCAAGGTCACCAGCCCAAAACACGGCAGCAGGCGGGATCAGAGCGAGCAGAGAACCGCGAATAATGAACATTGCGACGACGAAACCCAATCCAAGCCGGCACCCCATAGCTGCGGCTCAAGTCGCTCACCGCAAGCCGCTCATCTCAAAATCTCCACTAATGCCCAAACGCGCAAACGCGCACCACCTCTCCGAGCGGCCGTTTAGCCAATCATGGCCAAACTAGCAAGTGGAATAAAGCGTGGATGGGGCCACGACCTACCGGAATATCCTAGTTCACTAGATATCAGAGGGTCCCGAACTGTGTGGATAAACTGTGATAAGATAATAAACCCTAAGCTAGATATACCCGGAACGGTCTCACAACGGTCTCGGATACTAGCCTACCTGTGACACAGCGTGTGTCACAGCACGAACCTATAGATCAGTCAGCGGTCCAGTGTTGGTCCTAGGGGTCTGTCATAGGGGCCTGCACCGGGACTCCCAGTCAGGGCTGCCTATACAGATTCCAGCAGGGTGTGGACTGGCGATCCAACGCGGGATGGGACTACCGGACTTGAAAAATTTCCTATCAGATTTTGCTTTCGATCTTTATTACATGTGAAAGGTGCGATACGAATAGAGCTCTAGTGGTGCAATGCCGTTTGGGATGAAGCGCCGAAATTTATTTCATTGTGAAGGATATGTCATGTCGATTGAACTTGTTTTCTATCAAATTTTGCCTTCGATCTTTATTACATGTGAAAGGTGCGATACGGTTCGGAAATGGATGTGACGTGCGTACGGGCATGTGGTGGAGAAGAAGAATTCCAACTCGCATTCAACCGGCGGATGCAAGACGCCGAGGCGAGCCATCCAGCCGCTAGTAAGTACACATCCACCCCCGCACCCCCGCTAGTAGAAGGGTACACCTGGTGTGGAGAAGGGTACACCTTACTGGAACATCCCGGTTCACGGATATCAGACAGTCCTGCTAAACTACTGAAAAGCGAACTAGACTGAAGTTTGTAGATGTCAAAGCAAAGCATAAACCAAATTGAAGACCATGTTGAGGTCAAA
This sequence comes from Cymbomonas tetramitiformis, assembly GCA_001247695.2. Lineage (NCBI taxonomy): Eukaryota > Viridiplantae > Chlorophyta > Pyramimonadophyceae > Pyramimonadales > Pyramimonadaceae > Cymbomonas > Cymbomonas tetramitiformis. The sequence goes on from LGRX02004391.1 coordinate 3,526, forward strand.
GCACATCTCAATACACCACGAGAGTGGTGCACTGCCAGTCGGGGTCAAAGTCCAGAGGAGCACCGTATACTGGACACTCGCGATTGGTCAGAGCGAGTGAAAGCATGCATGCGCGCTTTTTGACGTTTATGTCACCGTTTGTACTAACCGCGGGGACACCCTCGGGCACCGGGGTCGCTTTTCCGATAACGTAGACGACGCGGCGCATACGCGGCGTCTTTACCAGACGTCACATTACGGCGGAGAGACCGTCACCGGCAAGACAAAGAAGGAGGGGGCTGCCTTGATGCTGCACTTCGTCCACGCTGATGTAAATTTTTCCCTCACACAAATCCACCCACCCCGTCACCCCTCGCATCATCATCCGTCTCTCCGTGCGCGTCCCCTTTTTACCATCGTCGTGCGGACCCTCCCATCGCATCACGCGGGTAACGGGTGCGCGGAGGCTCGTGTCGTGTAGGAGCGGCCCGCGCAAAGTGGCGTCTTGGGGAAAGTCGGCGAGTTCGCAAGGGCGATCGGGCTCACGCCCCCCAACGGCGCGGAGCCGCTCGTCTATCTTGGCAGTCCAAGCCCAAGGGCGTGCGACGCGCTGCACGTTCACGGAACTGGTGCTTCGCGGAGCACCAAATTCTACACGCGGCCCACCGGGGGTAAAGTAAACTTGCACGCGGACGGTACTGGGCAGCACGAGGATGCGTTTCTGGCGACGCTAGGGAAGCCACTCCCCGACGGCAAGCCGGTCGCTATGCTCATGGTCGCGAGCCCGGACGTATGGGACGGGACGGTCAGCCCGTTCCATACGGAGTTCGCGGTGATTCCGTGCTTTCCACGTGCAACCCCAACCCACCCCCTTCCCCCTCCTCCTCCCCCTTCTTCTGTGCGCGCGCACGTCACATCAGGCGGGCTTGCCGTTTCTTTTGAGTCGCGGACGTGCCTTCGAACGATACGCATGGCACGGCCGCCGGGTCTGTGTTTCCCTCAAGGTTTGATTCTTCATCTTGCTTATTAGACTATTGTTCCGACTACTGGGGTGCCGCATGGCCTATACCGCCAGGCCTTAGTCGCCTTTGCCACTTCCGAATGCCCCTTGTCCTCGACATCCGGACGCTCGGGGTTCCCGATACGACGCAATCCCCGTCGGTGTTGCTAGTACGTCCACTCAATACGTAGGCACGGGGAGATTAACACCGGAACATGAGGGATGCGCCCGCGGCCCGAGTGATGCTCGCGCAGGAGCGATCACGACTCTCTCGGGTCGCCTCGCCATCGGTGGAGACCCCGAGAGTCAGATCGCGGGCTACCTACACGGGAAGCCGCCGGTTGACCTCGCGGCGGGGTCCGACGCGGCCCCCCACGTCGTGCTGGCTTGCAAGCGCTTCAAGCTGAGGGCGTTCGACGCGAGGCCAGGGACTTCCGCGGCGGAGAGTGTCGCGCGCCCGGTGGGGTCCGTCGACTTTGCGGACCCGTTGCGGGCCGGTCATTACCGCTTTTACGTTATTGGGCCGGTGGCCGCGGAGGACGCGTACCCGCCCTTGCTCCAGAGCTTGCGCGAGCGCGGGGACATCTGGGAGCCCGAGAACGTACAAGGTGGGCCCCGCACGAAACCGTCGAGGGAACCATCGCCGTGAACCTTACTTGGTAGTAGTAGTAGGGGACGGTTGAGATCCTCGCCACTACGGGGGAACCGCGGTGTGGCCTTACGGGCGAGGGTCGGAGGGGGGCGGGGGTGTGAGGGTGATGATGGGTTGTCGGTAGGGTACACGCGACGCGCGCGGGTCCAAAGAGGGCGTCACCTCTGGGACCCGGGCATGATGGTTAAGCACAATACCGATCTCGAGTCGCTAGGCCTCATCTGAAACGTCCAATACGCCCCGGAGGTGCACAAGAGTCGCAAGCTCCCCGGAACCCCACCCGGACCGGAACCCCGCGTGATCGCGTTGCTCCTCAATCGACGGCGAGAGCCGCGGTTCCAGTTCTCCCCGCGCGCGAGGGGCGGGACGCGCGCGGGTCGTCCTTCCGTTTCCGTCGAGTACGCCCTTGTCGGGGGACGTGAGCACAAGAAGGGTGCCTTCACGGCGTGGGAGGTCTCTTGCGAGAGCGGGGACCTCGTCCGGGTGCTCCTAGGACCAAGACATCCCGACCACGCCGCCTTCCTCCGACATCTCGGGATTGACGTCGGTCCGTCGGAGCGTGCGCGATGGTGGTTGTACGCCGCCGACATGCGCGTGTCGCGCGTGGACCGGTCGCGCGCCGTGATCACCCTAGTTTCGTGTTGAACCCAAGCATTACGGTAGGCGGGTGAACCGCTCAAACGGCGCGGCCGCGCGGTACGACTCCCTCCCCGGCGAGTCCACCCTCCCCGGTCCCGCTTTCCTGTGCCGAAGTCGCTGGTTTGCTAATGCACCGCCCCTCTCTCCCCATGCACGCGCGCTTCAGTTTCCAGTGTCGCGTACCGCGGGTCTTCTTCCGAGCGGGGGCGGGGTGCTCGGGTCCAGGGGGTTGTGGGGGGGTGCGGTTGTCGCGTGACCCGTCACGGCCGGTGTGAGAGGTGGCGCGGCGCGGTACGACCCTACTCTCCCACGGGCCCGGTTTCCCCGATAACACCGGACGAGTTGTTGATACGTCACTTCTCTCCCCCTTCGACATATATCGGGGCTCTGTTTTTTAGTGCGATTGAGGGCTTGGGTTTGGGGTGGTTGGTCGGGGGCGGCAGGCCGGGGTCGGGTCGTATGGAGTGCACGCTCATGAAGACGCGCGATGCTAGCAACAACACGGCAATTTGTCTTGATCTACATAATAACGTTGAAAATTTGCTTGACTTGTCCTGAAAACATTTTGCACTACATGCACTTTCTTTTTGTATGTGCTTTCGAACGACATGCCACATCCTTCACAATGAAATAAATTTCGTCGCTTCATCCCAAACAGCATTGCACCACTAGAGCTCTATTCGTATCGCACCTTTCACATGTAATAAAGATCAAAGGCAAAATTTGATAGAAACAAGTTCAATCGACATGAGATATCGTTCACAATGAAATAAATTTTGGCGCTTCATCCCAAACGGTATTGCACCACTAGAGCTCTATTCGTATCGCACCTTTCACATGTAATAAAGATCGAAAGCAAAATTTGATAGGAAAATTTTCAAGTCCGGTAGTCCCATCCTATCCATCCGTTGGATCGCCAGTCCACTCCCGTACGTAGGGAGGGTACGGAGTGACAATATTTCGCCGTCGGGCGGAGTGATTTTGTTAAAAACATATGCGAGTGACTTTTTGCCCAGTTTGCAATGGCCGCACTCGGATTTGTGAACCGCGCCGACGTGAGTGAAAATATATATATGTCACTCTGCAGAGGGACTTTTTTCTTAACACTCGAGAGTGACGTGGGTGCGAGTCCCGGGTGGAGCTTTTTTTCTCAAGACTTTTGGACCGCGCCTTGGAGAGTAAAAAATGTGTATGTCGCACTTGGGTATGGGTCTCGGGTGGAGCTTTTTATCTCAGGATTTTTCGGACCGCCGCCGAGAAAAGTTAGTCACTCTGCAGAGTGACTTTTTTTCTTGACACAAGAGAGTAAATTTTTTTTATGTCGGTCTGCGGAGGGACATTTTTCTTAACACTCGGCGAGAGGGGCTTGGGTGCGAGTCCCGGGTGGAGCTTTTTTTTTTTCTCGGGATTTTCGGACCGCCGTCGAGTGTGAGAAAAAAGTTTGTTACTCTGCAGAGTGACTAATTTGCGTGACACCCGAGAGTGACTTTGGGTGCGGGTCCTGCGCGAAGCTTTTTTCTCCGGATTTCCTGGACCGCCGCCGAGAGTGAGAAAAATGATTGTCACTCTGCAGAGTGACTTTTTTTCTTGACACTCAGCGAGAGTGCCTTTGGGTGCGCGCCCCGGGTGGAGCTTTTTTTCTCCGGATTTTCTGGACCGCCGCCGAGAATGCAAAAAAGTTTGTCACTCCGCAGAGTGACTTTTTTTCTTGACACTCGAGAGTGACTTTGGGTGCGGGTCCCGGGTGGAGCTTTTTTTCTGCAAAGCAAGTTCGACAAGACAGTCAAGTGGAATTAGGTACATAAAGACATAAGACATAAGAGAGTGGGACAGCTCTCACCCGTTTGGGCTCGGTGGTACAACTGACTGCGAGTAGTTCAGCTATTTTGCTCCTGAACAGAAGGCGACGCGTAGAAACTGTCTTTGAGAAGTCTTCCGTGCCAACTGCAAGGAAGTGGGCAAAGTGGCTCTCCTCGAGAGGAGTGCAGACGTGAGGTCCCTCAGGGCGGTCGGGATATTTAAGGACCTGAGCAGGGATGCACTTGCACGCCTCCGCCCTCACTTTCGTCGTCATTCCCACAGTCGAGGTATCTTCTCACCGCTCCTGTCTTTCTCATCAAACTGCCTCAGGTGTGGAGGACCTAGCGCCGTGCGAACGGTATGGCGAGGCCTCCTGAAACCGGATACTCTGGGTGGCACGGCCCTCCGCAGGTGAAGTACTGTTGGAATCCGGGGAGATCAGCGACGAGGTGCATATCATATCCTCTGGGGAGGTGACTCTTTTGTGGGAGCCAGAAAAAGTACGACCCTGCGCTTTATGTACTCCCGCGAGCTGCGATTGTCCAGCGGGAAGCAGAGAAAGTGCACCCTTACTCCGGCCCGGTGTTCTCGGCTGTTCCTTTGCCAAGTGCTTTCCGAGCTGCCCGCAACCTCGTTGGTCCCAGCAACTAGCCGAAGAGCTTTAGTGCTGGTGCTTTAGTTCTGGGGAGCGCAGAGGGCTGCCCGTAATGGATGTCTCCAGATTCGTGGTATATGCCATGCCTTCCGTGCTACGCGCTGCGCCAAGGGCGCGGCACGACACAAGGTGTAGCGCGGGGAAGCGCAGAGCGCGGTGACTTGAGATGCTTTGGGCAAGGGATCAGGTGACGGCATGCAATGTCCTACAGGGCAGCGGCTGTGGTGTTGGGCTTATCCTAAACAAGTAAGTATGCTCTTTGATTCTTCCGGTTTATCCCACGACTGTCCTGCAAGAGAGTGTTACTAAATTTCATGCACAAACTGTGCCGTGCACGATGCTGCAGCGCTCGGAGCCGAGGAAAACGAGGGACATGCAGAGGGGAGGGCGGAACTTGAAGCACCTGCTTGGCGTTGCGGGCTGATAAGGGGGACGTGAGGATCCGTCCGTCGTCTAAAACGAAAGCTCACTAATGGCGGACCTTGACGAGCCTGTGCGAGGCTGTGGGGCTGACCAGGGGGGCAAGGACGACCAAGAACTTACTTGCGCGTCTCTCTGCCCAGGTGAGGTTCTCAGCCCGATCTGGACGTGAGAACCCTTCCGCTGCTGATTGAAACCTTGCGAACGTGCACTACCTAGACTCGCGGGGGAGGGGCGGCGCGTGGAGACGTGGCGTGCACTACCTGGACTCGCGGGGGAGGGGCGGCGCATGGAGAGGGGCGTGCACTACCTGGACTCGCGGGGAGGGGGCGGCGCATGGAGAGGGGGCGTGCACTACCTGGACTCGCGGGGGAGGGGTGGCTTGTTTATAAGATCTTACAACCAACAGGTTATTAAGCAAGCCTGTGTGTCATCCGGATAGTTAGCGTCACATTCATCTGTTGCCTGCATGCTGGAAGCACTTTGACCCACTCAAGTGCCAGGTTCTGAGCACGTTGGAGGCGGGAGGGCCTCTAGGTTACCCTGATGAGCCAGGGGGATCATTTTGGCGAGTGGTCCGTCCTGTCTGGCGAGCGTGAGCTGGTCACCTTTGTGGCTACCCAGACTGTGGTCCTCCATTCGATCAAGTCGAAGGTGGGGCTTGGCAGTCAGCTTGCGTTTTCTTCCTATTTGTTCCATGACTGACACATCCGCCGCCTTTCATAAAGCTTGCTTGGTTCCTTGCCTCTTGGTCACGCCGAAAGCATGCTGAGCTGGCGGCCGATCGCATTTAGTGCTGCACACGTCCTCACCTCACGTCCGTATGGGCCCCACATTGTAATCCCGGTAGCATGCTGCTGCTCCCTCGTGACCACCCTGTGAATGGGACTGTCTGCCCTGAATGCTTTTGAGTCGTACACATGACAAGTGTGCGGTCTGCTTGGTACTTGGGCAGCACTTTCTGCAGAAGATCGTCTGGAAGGAACGGATATCGTGTCTGGAATGGGCGCGTACAAAGGTAATGCAAGCAAGCCTTTCTGCGAGTTGTTAGAGCTCGAAGGCGATGCTCCGCTCACGGCAACCTCCAGCCAACCTTGGGAACAATCTGCGCTATAAATAGGGGAGCGTCTGCGTTATAAAATGGGGACCGTCTGCGCTATAAATAGGGGACCGTTTGCGTTATAAAATGGGGACCGTCTGCGCTATAAATAGGGGACCTTCTGCGTTATAAAATGGGGACAGTCTGCGTTATAAAGTGGGGACCGTCTGCGTTATAAAGGGGCGGCCTTAATCTTGCGGCTTATTGACTTGCTCGCAGAGGTCGGGGCACATCTCACGGAGAGTGATCAGATGAGCGGAGGACGCAGAGATACTTCGCAGTACACGGTTTGGCGAGGGAGATGGGGCGGGCTTACTGTCCAGAGGGAACTTTATGCGGAGCGGATTCAGTCCATGATGCACCGAGGGGTCGCAAACCCGCCGCAGCCCCTTGCCTCTGCTGTGAATAAGCATACCGAGTGCACACGGTCACCGACTCGGCGGGTGGCCAAGCCAGATCCTCGCAAACAGTTGATGTCATCTACCGTGGCCACCAACCTGTTTGCTCAGCTGGCAGGCAGGCCAACCACCCTAACCAACACCTCCTTCAAGACCGATCAACCTTCAAGTAAGGCCCCCACACATTTTTTCAAGGGCAGGCATCAGCGCGCATTTCGTGTTCTCTTCCTACTAATCCTTAGCATCAACGCCGGGATCGAAAATCCTTCCGATTGCTCAGTTGATGTCAAAGAACTGCTTGGCTCGTGACCTGATCTGATGGTATAGGTCTCCCCTGACGACCGTAGGGTTATCCAGTGCAACAGGGCGACTAGCCAGGTTGCTATATGAGCATATGGTACATGATAATCTGCTGGAAAATAGGGCAGCACGGTGTAGGTATGTCTACTAATGGAACAATTTATTCAAGTAGCACAGCGCCTTCCGGATCACGCTGTATCGGATCTTTCGTGGGAAGAGCGCCACTCACACCGGTGTGCTATCGTCTGATGGAGCAGCATCTTGTGGCATTAGGCCTTTCTTATCATTTAGATTTTAAGAATTCACTATTCGTTCTTTCAATTGGAGCAGGAGTATACAGGCTCTGCAGGTCATCGTCCCACCCCTAGGTAGCAAAACTGCATGTCATCGTTTGGTCTTTGATCCCACGGTCCAGCATGCTCCTAAAGCACCCCTTTCAGCTCCCAAGCCTGCATGTCATCGGCCGAGTGCCCTACCAACGCCCAGCGAACTTTCCCCGCATCACACCTCTGCGGCTTCCACCGCAATGCAGGCCTTGCAGCTACACGTCCCCATTCATCGCTGGCGTCTGGCATCTGCTCTCAGGCTATGGGCGGATGCTTCTAGTTGCAGGTGTCTCAGGCTCTGGGCGGATGCTTCTAGTTGCAGGTGTCTCAGGCTCTGGGCGGATGCTTCTAGTTGCAGGTGTCTCAGGCTCTGGGCGGATGCTTCTAGTTGCATCTGCTCTCAGGCTCTGGGCGGATGCTTCTAGTTGCAGGTGTCTCAGGCTCTGGGCGGATGCTTCTAGTTGCAGGTGTGAAGCCGACATTATCCAGTCTCCGCCCTGCCTCCACCAGACCGATGCGGCCATCAACTTCTGGGAGCAAACAGGAGCAGCCTGTCCGCCCCTCGAGCTCTAGAGGTACAGAGCTGCACACGCCCTGAGAAATGAGAGGCTGCCTGGCAGGATCACGGTACAGAGCTGCACACACCCTGAGAAATGAGAGGCTGCCTGGCAGGATCAGTGGTGCTGACTTGTTGTGCGGCAATGTGCACTCACTTGCAACATGTAAATGACGATTTGTACTCAATTGCCGCACTTATAGGGTGACGTGCACTAGCTTGCCGACCGTATAGCACGCGCACTCACTCGCCGCAATCTTAGGATGACATGCACTCACGAGCCTCACTTACAGGGTGATGTGTACTCACTTGCCGCAATCTTAGGATGACGCGCGCATACTAGCCACACTTACAGGGTGATGCGCACTTAGTAGCGTCACTGACAGGGTGACATGCACTCACGAGCCTCACTTATATGGTGACGTGTACTCACTTGCCGCACTCATAGGGTGATGTGTACTTACGAGCCTCATTTATAGGGTAACATGTACCTACTTGCCGCACTCATAGGGTGATGTGTACTTACGAGCCTCATTTATAGGGTAACATGTACCAACTTGCCGCACTTACAGCGTGACGAGCATTAACCAGCCTTACTCATAGGGTGACATGTACCCACATGCAGCACGTATAGCAAACACACTCACGCCCCTCAATGTAGCGTGGCATGCACTCACTTGCCTTTCTCATAGGGTGATATTTACTCACTCGCCTCACTCGTAGGGTGATGTGCACTCACGTTCCTCACTTATAGGGCGACGTGTGCTCGTTAGCCTCATTCATAGGGTGACGTGTACTTACTCTACACAAATATAGAATGATGCACACTTACTAGCCTTACTTATAGGGGGATGTGTACTTACTTGCCGTACTGAAAGGGTTACGCGCGCTCAGTTGACGTAGCTATGGGGAAACGTGTACTCACCTGCTACGCTAATAGTGCGACGTGTGCTCACTAGCTTTATTCATAGGGTAACGTATATTCACTCTCCTCATTCATAGGGTGATGCGCCGTAGTTACAGGGTGGCGTCTGCCCACTTGCTTCGCGTACAGAGGGACGTGGACTCACTTGCCGCGATAACAGGGTTACAAGCCTCAATTATAGGGCGACGTGCACTCTAGCCTCACTTGTAGGGTGACCTGTGCTCATTTGTTGCACTTATAGGGTGATGAGTGCTCACTTGTTTTTGCCATTTTAGGGTGACCTTTTACTTATTTTCCGTTCCTATTCTACGGTGATTTGTACTCGCTTGCCACACTTATAGCGTGACCCACTTTTAGGGTGATCTTGACATCCTTACGCACTTGTTTTAGGGTGATACACATTTGCTTGTCGCTCCTACACGTGTGCTTTCTCACCACGCTGTCAGGGTGGCTTTTACTCACCCGCCATGCGTATTGTGGGTTGACGGGTACTCCCTCACTATACCCTTTATAGGGAGACACTCAGATGGCGCACTTATGTATGGTCAACCCTGTTTTACCACAACGCGCTTACCGCGCGCACACACGTTGCGCTTACCACAGGGTGCCCTGAATTTACTCGCCGCACTTATCATGAGGTGCCCTGAATTCACTCGCCGCACTTATCACAGGGTGCCCTGAATTTACTCGCCGCACTTATCACGAGGTGCCCTGAATTTAGACGCTCCACTTTACGGCTTTCAGACTTGGAGCGTTTTGTGTTTCGCTTGCGCTCCTCGCCGGGGGGAGTTTCATGGAAGCGGACGTTGGGAATCAACAGGACGTGTGAGCGCATTGCTATCATCCGATAACTTGCCCTCTTCACGGACAGGGAGCTCTGCCGCCATGCGGAGGGCGTCCACTGCAAGTGTTGCGGGCAGTCTGTTGAACGAGATGAGCTCTGCCCCATCGAGGGGGGATGATTTCGAGGCGTTCAAGCGGTTACCACCTCGTGACCCAGACGGATCTGTGCTGACTGAGGTAAAGTGCAAGACAGACAGGACCGTGGATTACGCGCGCTTGTGCATGCGCAGGTGCGCCGTTGGCGTTCCCAAATGCGAATGCACTGTTTGCCCTGCTTGTTTTGCCGGCATGTTGCCCCCGGCTTTACCGCGCTGGGCCCTTCCGGCTGCCTACTGCCAGTAGCTTTCCGGGGGGTGCAATGCAGATCACTATTTGGTGTCGGTAAAAGAGTGTGCACATAAAGAGTGGACGCGGGGGCGGAAAAAAGCAGCGGATGCCCTCCGCAAATGAGCGGATGATGGAAGGAGAAGGGAGTTCGACGCACGTGCGATTGCGGATTTCAGTGCACCACGGAATCATGGCACGCAAGAGTGACTGCCTTGTCATGTTAATTAATTAGGAATTAGGAAATGTATGCATTTCCCAAGAGATGGCATTCACCATCAGCACCGCGAGGAGGTGCATTTCGATGGCATTCACTATCAGCACCACGAGGAGGTGCATTTCGATGGCATTCACCATCAGCACCGCGAGGAGGTGCATTTCGATGGCATTCACCATCAGCACGGCGAGGAGGTGCATTTCGATGGCATTCACCATCAGCACGGCGAGGAGGTGCATTTCGATGGCATTCACCATCAGCACCGCGAGGAGGTGCATTTCGATGGCATTCCTTTCTTGCAGCAGGAGAGTGTATCAAACAATCTGTTATACAATCTCCAAATTCATAGCGGTTCCAATCTGCCCTCATGCCTCCGCGTGAGAAGGAATATCCAGCGATGTCGCAAGATTAGAATAGTCCTGGTATGAACCCACTTCTAGGAAGCATCATGCTGCCTATTAGGATAACATGAGATGTGTGTCAGATATTGGGACTAACTGCGCAGGAGGCAGAAGATTCTAGAGTGGCACTATAAGCTGCCAGACCCGAACATTGTGGTATGACCTTGAAAGCTCAATTTTCCCCTTTGAGGTGGTGAGTAGTGCAACATGCAGAATAGTGCACCATTGTAAGGTGAGCCAGCAATCTCGCTTGAAGGGATGGACGAGCATTCGAGGTGCTTGCAATAGTCTTTGTGGCTCATGATGTCCTAGGTATGCGATTCTTCCAATGGTTATTCAAAATTTCAGTCATGTTCTTGATATGTTTCATGGTGGGACTTGTGACAGCCAGTTGAGGCGAAAACCCTCCATCATTCTGTAAGGTACACCGGTATCCTATCATGCCTATGTTTGCTCCAATTTTGGTTGTATTCTTCAGTTGTTTCGTACTAGTATGATATGCATGCAATCCTTGCTGGTATGGACTATTCTCTATGTTAAGCAAATGCCATGGATGGCCATCAGAAAGAGTCTATAACTTCATGCAAAGAGTAAAGGAGTTCAGAAAGTAGTACAGCCGTGCACCGAGATAGAGAACCTCATGAGATTTCATTGTACATCGGGGGCTGGTTTCGTCATGCACACACAGATGGAAGCTACATCCCAACCAGGAAGACAAGAAAAAAGCGTTTGAGTGACAAGTGGCGTGTCGAGAACTCGTGATGCTGCCTCGGTGCAAATTGTCCCTCGGGGATATGCTAGGAGCAAGTGTTGTTAAGAAAGGATACTGACATGTATTTACCGTTGCGCTGTATCTATAAGGTTCCTTGTATCCCCCCGGTGAATTTGTGCCCCCCGGAATTATTTAGGGGAACTTGGACGCATGCAAAACCATGATGGTACCGACTTTCATTTCCAAAAGTGAAGATTTTTTGTATAAAGTATAGCCATTTAAATTGCACATATTGCATGGAAGGTTGCCGTCTCATATCGACAGTGGAGGTCATGATTGCACCAAGGCATTCATCATGTTTGCCCCAATTTCTACTTAATCTCTTGAAAAATGTATCTCAAGGAGCAAGCCTAGGAACCCAACAAAGATGGGGGCCGGAGCTCATGATGCAGGTGTCCAGCAGAAGCATTCTGCGGTGGCTGGTAACACACATGTGATAATAGCATACATACAAATAGTGTGCATATAGGAAACCAAGGTATATCCTTTCAATGTTATTAAGTTTATTATACTTATCTAGCTGAATTGAAAAATCAACATGTTCCGTCTCTATTTTGCTCTAGAATTCTTCATGCTATTTGTAGACTGTTCATATTCGGACAATTGAAGCGAGACAATTTTGAATTTTCGAGCACTCAACAGGAGTGCGCAGCAAAGTATGCTGCAGCGAATGCTTGCAACATTCTTAAATGCACTTTACCACATTCAATAAAGGTACGCATTTGCAGTTACAGGAACTAGGGGGCACTATGTGATCACTTCAAGATCGTGAGAAAATAGCTAGTACCGCCGTATAGCCGCTTACATTCTGGAATCTCGCCGAGATCTTTCTTCTAAGCTAGCTTCAAGCCAAGACCCCAGACGTCCGGCGCAAAATACACGAAATACTAAAGCGAAATGAGACTGTCAATGCTTAAGCTTATTTTGGAAATAAAAAATAAGCACAGACAAGCGCGATGTTAAAACACACATGTGTCTGAAGAGCGCACGTTGGAGGGAAGACCATTCTACAGAATCCGGGTCCGTGAGTCGCCGTAATAATCGGCGGACCACTCAGTCGTGGCCGTAATAATCTGCGAACCCAACCCATTCAACGAAGGTACGTAGCATGACCAGTAAAGACCGGGGATGATTCCGCCAGGGAAATCATCCGGAAGCTCTGCTACCCCCATTTATCAAAAGAAAACATGTCAAAGACTGTATCCAAGATTCGACCATTCAATAAAGCGTACACTACGCAAACTAATCAGCAGACAGCACGCACGGGCACAAAAGCACAGAGAACTAAAAACGCGTGAGCAAATGAATCATATCAGGAATGACAACAGCATAAGATGAGCACAATAATGCTCATGCCATCATGCCGTACCAAGGCACGGTATCGGTTGGTCCAAGTAGGTGTTATTAGTCGATACCGATATGTAAAAAAGCTATCAGGCAATACCAATAGTGTCTATAAATTATCAGTCAATACCGACATCAATAAATTGGTTATTAGTTGATATTGATTTTCCGATATGTGAGAAATTTTATTATGTAATACCAATATAGCAATATTATGATAAACTAATATGTTGTAGCATTCAGTAAGCATGCGATTCCTACTTACTGCTACCTAACTAGTTCGGCATATGATCCCTACCTGGGCCACGAGGGAATGCTCAATGGTCCCTTCCTTTAAACTTGTTCTCAAGTCGCTATGCATCTCGGCCGCGGGCGCTAAAAGCTCTCTCTACACCCGACGTGCTCTCAGGCGTAGCGGCGAGGAATTGCCTTGCTATCCGGTGAACATACAAGGGAACTCCTCTTTCTCCGGCAGTCTACTTCTACCACTCTGAAGGGCCATCGTATTTTTATATGCGAGCAGGGGTCATGGCAAGATTCAGATATTAGTTGATACCGATATTGATATTTTGATAACTTTAAAAAAAAGTTATCATTTGATAGCAATCGATCGCTGATATATCGATATATCGGTTATATAACGGTCGTATATATCGGTGAGGGCAGGTTGTCGGATGATAGCAGTGCGCGCACACGTCTTGTTGATTCCCAACGTTCGCTCCATGAAACTCCAACCGGCGAGAAGCGCAAGCGAAACACGAAACGCCTCCAATGTCAACGCTTGCTCCAAGTCTGAAACCCGTAAAGTGGAGCGACTAAATTCACGGGGCACCTCATGATAAGTGCGGCGAGTGAATTCAGGGCACCTCATGATAAGTGCGGCGAGTGAATTCACCCAGGGCACCCTATGATACGTGCCACATGTAAATTCGGACCGATATATCGATATATCGGTTCGGAAATAAATCGATACTCGGATTTCGACTAAGTGTTTGGATTTTGAAGGAACGACGACCTTTTCACCAATTAAATTTGAACACGCAATTCCGCGTATCGATCGATCGATATCGATCGCTTGCGGTTCCCTTTCGCTAACGAATAAAAGATAAAGAAGTAATTTTGATGATATAATGTCTTACCTATTACATTGTTCCTTGGCCAACAAGTGATACCAACGCGATGGCAAACGTAGCCCAAAGGTACGCCGAACGCTATGAAAATACATAATAACCATTAATTATACATTTACGTTGTTTACTTGGGCAACCGAAGTCCTGCGGGTACACGTGTCCCCACAACAAGCTAGGTGGCATGAAAAAGCATCTAGCTACCCCCGTGATAAACATAGCGCGCCTCAAGGGCTTCATCCAGCGATGTGGCTAGGTATACATCATCTGCGGAAGGGAAGCGCGGAGGGCGTGCCGTGTGGCCATGGTGTGAAGAGGGGCGGCAGCCCGGGCGGTGGTGGAGTAACATCGCCAAATTGATCTCTAGAGCCGTCCAGTTTTCAATCTAACGACGCAAATTTCCCAATTGTTTTTCGCAGCGTTCTCATCTCTTGGGTCGCCAATCATGCCATATGTCAAACTTAGCCATGAGCGCACTTTTCGCGAAATGTTTTGCGAAATGGGGAAATTGAGAAAATTTCGGCAAGATAGGGGGGGAGGGGGGGCGGTCAAAACTTATTCAAAATTTCGCAGGTTAATTTGAAATGTGAAATTCGAATTCGGATTTCGCATTAAATTTCGCCTTTTGCCGCCATGCCACAGGGGAACCCGCACTTCTTCCTCCTGTTTGAGCGAACCAAAACGCTCGAAACTCACACTCGGAAGGAAGCTTGATTGACGACTCTGACCGCATAATGGCTGGAACTCGACTTGAATTCTGGGGCGCCCGCACCCCATAGTGGTTCCCGACGGTTTCGCCAAGAGCTTTCAAGTCGTTCCATCGTGACCCTATAAAGCTGACAAGTATATGACTTCGGTTATTGGCGTCATGGGTTGTTTTCCTTGTTAACTCATGGGGAAACAGAAACTGTACCGCTAGACCAGAAGCCCGATAAAAGTGAGCCAGGCCGGGATCGAGCCCGTGACCTCTCGCATACCGGACGAGCGCTCTGCCGTTGAGCTACTCTGGCTATTGATGGCGATTCTGGTGCGGTACAGAGTACTGAGTCCCCACGGTGCCACGTAGGCGGCGAAGAGTGAAACACGAAGGATACAACTTTTCCCCCAATCTGCCGTTGCGGTGCGCTCTCTGTTGGGGCATCGCGCGGCTATGGGCGGCGCGACTGTTGGGGGCGCGCGGCCTGTGCGGCACGATTGTATCCTTCATGACACAACCTCACTCTGAAGTGTCTACGTGGCACAACCACAACCAGCTGCCGGCGTCACACCTGCGCAGTGGAAGCGTGGTAAGGGCCCATAACCTCATGGGGAAACAGAAACTGTACCGCTAGACCAGAAGCCCGAAAAAGGTGAGCCAGGCCGGGATCGAGCCCGTGACCTCTCGCATACCGGACGAGCGCTCTGCCGTTGAGCTACTCTGGCTATTAATGGCGATTCTGGTGCGGTACAGAGTACTGAGTCCCCACGGTGCCACGTAGGCGGCGAAGAGTGAAACACGAATGATACAACTTTTCCCCCAATCTGCCGTTGCGGTGCGCTCTCTGTCGGGGCATCGCGCGGCTATGGGCGGCGCGACTGTTGGGGGGGCGCGGCCTGTGCGGCACGATTGTATCCTTCATGATTAACCAAACCTTGCAGAAACGACATAATTGCGAAATTTCGGTACGTTATATATTCATGCGAAATTCGAGAGAAACTTTATGGCTTCATTCGCAAGAAAAAAATAAACGGAAAATCGGCGGGGGGGAAATGTGCTCAGGCCTAGTCATACTGAAACACGCAAATCGCAACGCCATTATCATAGTCACAATCACATTTCACTCTTCAGTCATGCTGGATAGCGCCCCCATCTTGTAAATGGCGCCACTCTCCGTTTTTAATGATATGCCAGTTGTCAAGTTTGAGAATGAAAAAAACCATAACTTCATGCATGCATACATGCATGCATGCATGCATACATACTTACATATATGCATATGTATACGTTATATGTACATGTATACCTGCATACCTACACATATGTTTACGCGCGAGACCCGAACGACATGACCGCACGTAACGTGACCAGAACGACACGACCGTCACGTAACGGTCGCCACAGCCCCGCGATATTGGCGGATGCCGAAGAATTGAAAGTAGGGATACCATATCCCATACTTATATATCTCTCTCTCTCTCGAGCGATCACGGCATAGCACATCGACCACCGCCACCGTACACTTCACAGACAGTCGTCTCGCTTGCGATAGAAAAGTTGAGATACGTAGCGTTATACGAGGTATTATTGCGACTTACACGCGCAGTCGCTAGAGCATACGTCTCACCGGGCGGATACGATAACGAACGTAGAGATAGGCTTCGTTGGCCTAGCTTATCCGTGGCGTACAATACCATCGAACGAAGGTACATACCGTAACATGCAAAGAGCCGCGCACACATGTATATTTAAGTCGGTAATAGTATGATGCGGTATTATACGCATTATAAGGATACCTCACATACACAAATTGTATGTAAACATGCTTCGTACGCATTATATGACTCGAATCCCCTTCACGCCAGATGTATGCGTCCCGATGCGTTTTCCGGGGACCGCGATATAGTGGGTGCACCATGTTATACGTTAAAATGCTCAGGCTATATCCTTGGCTCTGGCGCATGGTAGCTTATCGAATAATATATATAGTTTGTTTTTTTGTTTGCTTGCTTGTTTTTACTATTTGTTGTGCCTTTGACCTTTCAATTGTGAGATGCGAACATTACAATACAGTTTCTGATACCTCTTATATATCTTATTGACCAACGTTTTCGCGTAAAACCTTTTACATGCCTAGCCTTCACCGTACCGTGCAAACATTCTACATACCCCTAAAGATACAAAACCCTCCCCCCTCCCCCGGACGAGTAGTGTACATATGACCGTTGAGCTTACAAAGCCGAACGCCGAGAATTTTGATTCATGGGTTAAATAGGATTTCCACTGGCTGATGGGATGATATCATTGCAAGTGTTGGCGAGGAGCTGTCCGAGAGGGCCCCAAAGCACGATGGCAAAGGTTGAACGCATCGGAGTGCACGCAAGTGGAAGTCTGCACCAAGTTCAGGAAGGCCCATCCAGAAATGAAAAATAATATCCGGAGTTTCGACTTGCGGAAACTGGCACAAGCGAGATCGTCGGTTGGCGCGCAAGGACGCCCTGTTTCTTGTTATCGCCATTATCATAGTATTCACTCTGGCTTACCACCAGGCATTGTGCGATTTTTGCCAAGCAACAGAGGCATTCGATTGTCAAATCAGTCCGTGATCATCACGACGCGCGTCCCGGCGCGACGGGGCAAACAAGGCTACACACGAAGCGATTCACAATGTGAAACACACAATCATTTGTGTAGGTATTGTTGTCGCCATTAACACAAGATTATGCGTATGCCGGTGGAAGGGCTTTATAGAGCACGAGAGGTGATGCACTAGGCCTGTAAGGGCAATAGCAGGGAGCGTTGCCTTCTTGTTGAAGGACTCCGCCATATCCAAATAACACCGTATTCTCGTCAAAGAGAAGGATCAACAATGCATACTTTCCCCATCATTAAGGTTGCGTACCAATAAAAAATGGCATGAAAATACATGAAAGCACTAATTGCGGAGCTTTGTGCAAAATTGGTTTCGAATTATTGAAATCGAAAATTTCATAGCAACAAGGTGGCCAATCATAACCAAAGCTGAATTCTTGGGAGCTTAAGGTGGTTTGCCATAACCCATAAGGTCCCCTAAGACTCTACTCAATGAGCAATCAGAACGGATAGGCACCAACGGATTTAAGCAATATACCACAAGAAACAATCTTGGGTAAATGTTGCATAATATATTACAACTTGCCGTCCTACTCAAATTCAACCATTGCACACCTTGGTACTTTTGGAAGTCGCATGAACTGACCGTCGAGACCGTTAGCTTATATAGTTTGCACGCGTGCGGCCCACGCATCGTATGCATTTTGCACTCGACTCTGGAACACCCAGGCGGCTTGAGTGAGATTTCCATAGGTATCAAATGTGAAGTGCCAAAATACGTCCGAGACAGGCACAGAATGGTCGGATAAGACAACCAATAGCAGTGCGGTGCAAACACTCGACATGCTCCCACGTTTGTTCAAAGGTGAAAAGCCATAAAACTCCAATACTTTCTACTGCACGTCGTTAATCAATTTTCCTGTGCAAGGTACTCGAGTGGTGAGACTCACCTCAGCCCCAGCTGCGACGAGATCAATGGCGTTGCTAATAGTAGACTCGCAGGCAAGTTCGAATCCCGGAATATTCATCAATAGGGGGGAGATATCTGCTGCGATACACACGTCAAGTGCGACTTCCACGGCTGCTTGATTCCTCAGGTTGCGCCGCAAGACAAACATAGTTGTGTCAATGTCTGTGTAAAGTCCCATAGATTCGAAGCCAGGTGGAAGACGAGAGGGGTTGCGGCTCAGGGAAAGGTCATATCCTTCCATCCTCATTTCTCCTGGCCGGGCTTTGGTCAGCAAAGGGGCTACCTGCAATACACAGTGTTGCGGGGTAGAAACTACTGTAAACTTCAAAGATGTTGCTTGCAATTTTGCAGGAGAAATTCGGTATGTAAAGAAAGTCACGTGGCATACCTCGAGAGTGAACTCGGGCCGCAGCTCCCAAGACAGTAGAGACGTTTCCATAGCTGTGACGCGCCACCTATTCGCGGCCTGTGCTGTGACCGCAGAGGCGCTGAAAACAATACCCATTACGTTGGCTGGATCTTGGAGCCAGTCTTCAAGGGCGCTCCCACCTTCTGTATGAATGGAAGCCCAATAGATGCTCTCAGCAGACTTAATTTAGAAAGAGCGAAGAAAGCTGCCAAGATTACTTACCCTGCGAACCGAATTTTTCCTTCACCGGAACTAAGATATCTTTACGCACGCGGAATTTCGTAAAGTGTTTCGGGGGGGCTCTCGTTCGAGCCACTGTGGTACACTTGTACGTGATCCGGGGCAACCGTTGTCTGGACACCGGTTTGTGCGTACTGGGAAGCGAGCTTGCCAGAAACATGTGGTGAAGATAACGCTCAAGGACAGGGTTATGCCGAGGGGTTATCGACTTCGAACTCTCCTTGATAGCAAGAGTTGTACTGAAAAGTATTGAATATAGGGCCGTAGAATGTTGGCGATACTTTTCAAAACCAGATCGCTGAAGCAGGGTTAACTGCGAACATCTAGAGGTTTCAGTTGATATACGAGCCAGGCAACCATCGCTTATATGCAGGGATGTCACTAAGTTTGACGAGGCTCATGTGGCTCGTTATCACTAAGGTTGACGTGGGAATGTAAACAGAAAACACCTCCTTTCTCGTTCTCGTGTGCTCTTCTCCTTTCTCTTTGGATATTTGATGACGTTTGTGGAAAGAGAAACGTCAGTCAGAAAAGGATGACCTGGCCCGGTCGGGTGGCCATCGCGTGGCCCCTTCATTGTTCATATGACAATGAGCCCACGACGGAAAGTCATGAGAGGACTAATGTGAGGCTCCGATTGGTCTAACTATCAGTCATCTTGCGCTGCTGAGTAACTGCTACAGTAGTAAATGCTAACTCCTCACATCCAAGGCATCACGGCTCAAGCTGAGTTCAAGGCTCCAAGGCCAGGTGGAGATTTCCCAATCAATGAGCGCCATTTGTCATCCATAATGCATCCCACGTCTCCCCCGTCCTGAGCTCAGTGAGCGAAATCTTGGGACTCGCCAACGCAACTACCCTCACGAAACCAAACCATCACACTATCGACTTACTTTGCTGGCACTAATCCGTGGAGAGATTTTTTATTTTATTCAACAATGAATCTGAAGAGTCTTGTGAAATCAAACGTGTTACATGCGCAAGGTGTGACGTTCCGGTATCAACATGGCAAGCCTCGTGCGTTGAGACCTGCCCAAACTGCCTCCCGACCCAAGAAAGTTGCTGTAATCGCCCAAACCTCAATTGAAGAGCCTATCAGCGCACGTAAGAGCGGGCTTGCACTTATGCTAGACGATGGTACACGCAAGTCACACTCAGTCGCCGAAAACACCGAGTTTGTAAGCGGGTTCTTCAAAGGCATCGCCACAAAAGATAGTATGTCCCCGATCACGAGATGCCTAACTTTCATACAGACCGGCACGTCCTTACTTTTTCGTTCCGACAGGTTTTGCGAAGCTTGTCAAGGCCCTATATTTTGTGTATTTTGAAATGGAGAAGGTGACAACTCTTCCGGACAGCACTCATTCTTCACAGCCTGAGCAAACAGAAAGTTCATCGTGCTTGGCTTTTTTTCAAAATATTATCGACAATCATGAGTAACCTGCAAACTTTACTGCACTGTTAATTTAGAATGAGCTTTCAGGCATTTGAAGAGACCACGGATGCGAACGTAAAAGCGCTCGATTATAAGGTATGCATAGATTTAAATGTTACTGGGGTCGCCGAAAGAAGGCGAACAACGGGAGTATGCCCTTTTTCACTTTTGCCTGTCAATCATCGACACCGACGTAATGATGCTCTGCCTGGAGCCATGAATACTAACTGCTCCGACTTCTTTTTAAGGGTAGCGTTCAGGCCCCAGAGAAGTGATAAGCGAATGGCTCCTATCCCCTTGTTATGAACGGAGGCAGTGTAAGGCTTCAAATGCCATTTACAGCGACTTTCCCCATGTCTCCTCTGTCCAGGAACTTAGACGCTCAAAAGCGCTCGAGGATGACATGGCCTATTACTTCGGCGAGGACTGGAAAAATGTTATCACGCCCTCCGCGGCGACAGAAAAGTATATAGACCGAATTCGAGAAGTAGCAAAGGAAACTCCTGAGCTTCTCATTGCTCACCAGTACACCAGGTTAGTCTTGTCGCTTGCCACGATCGTAGTACCAGGCGCCTGATCGTTAGGTTTTGTGGAGAAGAAGCTTGACACGCGGTGTTCGATGTATCTTCTAATGGGTTAAGGTAGAACAGCTGTTTTGTTTTTTTGTGAAGTAGTAATAGTAGAAGTTCTGCAATCATTTTTGACTTTGCGGCTTAATGCAACGGTGTCCTGTCAGAGTTAGTCGAAGGCTGAGTGACGAGGCGGTTGCCAGTTCATGCTTGACGGCGCAAGTCCCACGCAGCGTTAATCTACTGCAGAACTTCCTGTGTATGGTGCTTGAAAGCTCGAAGCTCAGTTTGTCTT
Organism: Cymbomonas tetramitiformis; assembly: GCA_001247695.2. Taxonomy (NCBI): domain Eukaryota; kingdom Viridiplantae; phylum Chlorophyta; class Pyramimonadophyceae; order Pyramimonadales; family Pyramimonadaceae; genus Cymbomonas; species Cymbomonas tetramitiformis. Next base: position 24,510 of record LGRX02004391.1, read on the forward strand.
CACTTAGTGCTCCAGCGAGCATTGCGAGCACTGAACCAGCCCTATGTCGTTCGATAGGTACTTGGGAGACCTTTTCGGTGGGCAGATGATGGGTGGAATGGCCACACGATCTCTTGAGCTTGAGAATGGACAGGTGCACAGTCGAAGTTGTTTTGTCATTCTCTTTTCCCTCTAAAGAATAGGTTGAATGTCTTGCAACTGTGTTGGTTTTTCATACTGTAGAGTTTTTCTCTTCAGGGCGTCAAATTTTATCAATTCGATGAAATTTCATCAGCGAAAGATTTCATAGAGGAGTGGTACACAAGTCTCAACTCTCTTGAAATATCTCCCGAGACTAAGCAGGTGCGAATTCAACTCGACCGTTGAGCATATGACAAGCTTGTTCATTTGTTGAGAAAGGGTTTGTTTTCTTGGTATCTCCCTAGCTTCCTTGGCAAAGCAAAGCTAAGCGTTATGTGTGGAACATTCACTATAGGCAATCGTCGATGAAGGCAACCTAGTTTTCAGACTTAACATAGACATTTTCTCCGAGCTGGAAGGTAATGCCTTTGGCTCTTTTCTGCGCGTTGCGTGGGCCTCCTTCAAAGAGAAGTACTTGAGTTAACAAAGAACCTTCAAGGCTAATAAAATTATTAGGTTCGAGTTGTAGGTTATCAGCTTAGAATTGTAAAATTGACAAATTAAGTGGTGTTGGTAGTGAAGCACAAATGGCAAGTCAATGAAAATTCACTTAAGTGTTATCTAGCTGAAGTAAAAAAATTCACCATGACCCGTCTATATTCCTTTCTAAATTAAGCTTTCAGCTATCATGTCCGCATTTAGACTACTCATCTGTATTCGCATATTTTAAAATTTTCTGAGGAACCAAGAAACCTATGTGCAGCATAGTAAAGTATGTTGTAGGGAATGACTTCAGAAGTATTATTGTTGCTTTTTAAGAAAGGTGCAAAGATGCAATAACATGAGCTAGACAATTCTATGTGACAGCTTCAAGATCGTGTGAAAATAGCTAATATGGTCAATGCTCACATTGTGTGTGCAAACAAACTAAGATCCTAGAGCGTTGGCCCATCTTCCTCGCCGCCAACCGAACCCAACTTGGCACATCCTCCCGTCGCTCCTCGTGCAGGATAAACAATATGTATCGTCAGTCGGTGGATGAAAAACAAGCAGCGGAAAAATATTTCATGTAAGCCAGGGACAGTAAAGCAGTCCTAACCATTAGTACGGCGTAGCATGGCCAACCAAGACCGGGGCTAATCCCGCCAGGGTAAATCCCCAGGCGCACTGCTACCTTTTCGAATAAGAACGCACAGCGCAACAGTTCCTACACAAAATCTAAAAACAAGATCGCGTTTCTAAAACATAAGATCGCAAAAATATGTAGACAAGGCATGCGCACAAATTGTCAGACCTTAAAACAGGGAGCGGAGGCGGACATGTTGAGCAGTAGCAAAAGAGGAATGCCTTACAAAGCACGCAGAAAAGCCGAGCACAAACTTGGCAACAAGCAACATATTCTGCGCCAGCGGCGCAGAGAAACATGAAATCGGATAAACATATGAGGCCGTCGTGACAATGGAGAATCATATTATACAAAACACTGCCCATACCCGCCTGTAAAATTCCCGCACATAAGCTTCTGGCCGCACGTCAGAGAGAGGTCTGGCCGCCAGGTTCGAACGCGAAAGAAATTATCTAACTGTGTTCTCGACTAAATATTTGAACTTTGAAGGGACGACGACGCCGTTTAACCAATTAAATTTGAGAATTAAATCCTCGTATGGATGATCGATCAACCGCGGTTCCCATTCGCCAGTCCAAAAAAAGAAAAGGAAATGTCTTTTTATACCTATTATAATGGGTTTAATGTGGAATGCGCGTAGGCAAATGCCACATATGGTGGAATGCGAGTAGGCAAACGATTTTAATGTGGAATGCGCGTAGGCAAATGATTTTAATGTGGAATGCGCGTAGCCAAATGATTTCAATGGTGGAATGCGCGTAGCCAAATGATTTTAATGGTGATCTGCCCGTATGCAAATGCAATTAATATGCGATAATCTGTAGACAGGCCGTGAACAAGCTAGATAGTGCAGCGAGCGTTGTGTTCGGAATACAACTGTAATTCGAACACAATACAAGTTCGCATAGTAATTCTTCGGTGTCTTAGGAAGAACATGTTCCTTGCGCACGCAGCATCCGTTCAGATTTTAAGAGTCTGGACGCGGCGCGTTAGAGGGGGTGATTAGGCATGCGTCGAGTCAGCGGCTCGACGCATGCCTAGCAAGGAAGCATACTAAACAGCATGAACATGTCACACATATTGCACATGCATACTAGAAACATCATGAGCATCTGACAGTGTACTGTCACCTCTCGCGGACACGCGGATGTCAACCGCGTCCGCGTTTCCGCTAGGGTTCTTCCCTCAACCGTACACTCGCGAGTGTGCGCATCGGATGAGGGAAGCGTTAGCAAAAAGCGTTAGCAAATTCCAGGGAGTAAAGCATGGGTTTATTTCAGTATGAGCGTCGAGGCAGATGCCGAATATCGCAGTATGAGCGTAGGCAACTTATTAAATGGCGGTTTGAGCGTAGGCAATTGATTTTAATGCTCGTTCGCGCGTAGGCAAATGATGCTGATGGCAGTATGCGCGTATGCAAATGATTTTAATGGCAGTATGAGCGTAGGCAAATGATTTTAATGGCAGTATGCGCGTAGGCAGTAAAATCATTTGCCTACGCGCATACCGCCATTGAATTAATTTGCCTACGCGCAAACTAGCATTAAAATCATTTGTCTACGCGCAGACTAACATTAAAGTAATTTGCCTACGCTCAAACTACTGTTGAATAATTGGCCTACGCTCATACTGCGGTATTCGGCATTTGCCTACGCGCATACTGAAATAAGCCCATTAATCATAAATGCATTTACGAAATTAATTAAGTAATTTCGTAAATGCATTTATGATCGTAAGTGCATTTATGTTTCGTCCCAAAAACCATGAACTTCTCATAAAATCATTTGGCTACGCGCATTCCACCATTAAAAGCATTTGCCTACGCGCATTCCACATTAAAACCATTTGCCTACGCGAACTAGAATCGGGAATAACCGAAGCGAGTCGAATCTACCGGAATCACCACTCACGTGAAATGGGACCGATAACCTGATGAAACAGGTGAATATATCTCGACGAATTCAATAGCCGTTGGCACGCGCTTTCTCGCTCGCCCTCTCTCCGCTGCCGCCGGAATGTCCTTGCAAGCGCGACAGTGTGCACCCTCTCTCCTTCCCCCCATAGGGCGAACTGACTATGACTGCTGTTTTTTATAGAACAGGAGATATATATAACAATCCACATATATATAATAATCCCCGATACACACAGCCGCCTAGCGCCCCTTCATTTATATTTTTCACATATATAAGGATAATATATATATTCACTGCAGCAGGAACACAGAAAAGCAGTGTTGGTGAAACTGGGTGATAACTTAACTGATAGATAGGCTACGGGTGTGAGCTAACTAGCCGATCAGTGACACACGACCGGTGACACACGCAGCAAGGGGTGATGCTAGGAGAAGCTGGACCCCCATATAGTGGGGGGATTTCAGCTTCCCCGTGACATTCCACCATATATAGGCGGGAGTACCCTTATTTTCAGAGTACCCTTATTATCACTGTATCCGTGGGCGATGCCTTGCGGCGATATATAGCCCAAACCGCGTTAGCCCAAGTTGACGTTTGAGTAAATTTGGAAGCCCGAACGCCCCATATATCGGTCGATGCTATGATTCGCCTCAGCGCTGGGGCGAAAACCACGAAACTCGGCCTCGGTAACCCCCCTTCCTCCTTCAAACCAATAGCAGGACCTTCATCTAAGTCGACAAGAAGTTATAATTACTTTTGGGGGTGTGTGGAAGATACAAGATAGTCTATCCACGTGGCTTAGTGCGCATCGCGGTACAGCGCTTGAACTAAAGTGTGAAATTTCACCCTTTATTACATAATAATTAGCGATAATAAGGGTACTGTGTCGGGGATATGACCGATGACATATGTGTCATACATGTCATACGTGCCATACCTGTCATACCCCCTGTCATGTCATGTCATGGCATGTGTCATAATGACATACAGTCGGCAAGTATTGTCAGTACGGTCGACTATGACATGTATTGTACAGTATGCCTGTCATCCACCTAAGGTGAGTGACATCTGTCATCGAGAGGCTAAGTATATGGCATCGAGATGGCGAAGCAAGATAAGTTTTTAAGAACTGAATTGTTCTGTCAAGACGCATCCTCGCTTCTAGCATGCACTTAACAACATGCGAGCATCAATGGCTATATCGTCTAGCCGATGCGCCAAGTTCACCTAGTGCTCTCGAGTTCACAACTCGATGGTGGTAACGCGTGCGACGCGTAAGAGCACTAGAGTATATGAGGAGCATTGAGCTCAAGCACGCACTTCTGGTCTACAGACTGCTGCACTCATACACCCACCAAATACTTGCACGCAACTGTTACAGTTCCATAACAGCCGTGCCATACATCAGGTCGTCAAGGCCGTGACATATTGTGAGGTCGAAGGTATTGTATCCGTCAAAACCTTGGCCCTGACGTCCACGTGCAACGATTGTGAAACATTTCCTGGTTCCAGCGTATCTTCCTATGGTATCGCACCGTGGCCGCCTGCGCGGCCCACCTTGGGTGCGTGCCGATGGCGCGTCGGTGCAGTGCAGCCGGTAGCACCGCCTGCGCCCCGCGTATCTGGACGAGCAAGCAAGGGGTGCCCATGCCGGGGTATCTGTCAAATTAGTCCCAAGGGGTCCCAATGGGTCCAAAGCATCCCGCTATAGGGGTCCATACCCCCTTGTGGGTCGTACTCGAGGGGCGGCTTATTCCACGGGAATCTCGCTCACTGCCGAAATCTGGCTTTTTCATATTTTCGCCCGTTTTCGTGGGGGCGGCTTGCGCCCGCCCGGGGGGGGCATGTGGCGACATGATAGGTGGTTGCAGGGCTTTGTACACGTCAAACTACTTATAAATGGTAAGTCTTGCCTACGCGCATAAATGGTATCGCACCGTGGCCGCCCGCGCGGCCCACCTTGGGTGCGTCGTGTTCTTCGCTGGCAAGGGGGTTGTCTTGAAGTACCATTTGTGCCAGCGCTACGGGATCCCACCCTTGATCGGTCTCCTCGTCCAACCCAGTCAACATGAAGCCCGGGAGGTCCACGACATCTGGTACCTGATTCAACAACGTAGGACCACTGGCTTCGCCAGAGGACACCGCCGTCTCCCCCAAGTCCCCCTGGTCCAAGGCTTCAGACGCTGTCTTAGCGAAATCCGAGACGTCAGTGGGTGCAAGGCTGTCGCGACGCTTGGTTTCCATTTCAGCGAGTGTTCGGGGATCACCAACGCCTGTAGTTTCGCTTGCATGTGCGCTGCCCTGTCCGCTGTTGTCACTGCCGTCCTGCAGAAGCTCGTACTTCTTCTGCAGCAGCTTTATCCGATAAAGGCTCCTACCGTGCGGATCCCAATCATGCGCTGTTGCTGATTGGATAAATGATGGTTCAGCTGGTGTTTCTGGTTTCCCCGAGCCATACGGTAACCCATCGTGCACAGTGTCGATCTCCTCGTTCGTCATGAGCGCCACTTCTCTGAAGGCCGACCCGGCAGGCAACTGTTGCCCCATATATACCGCAAACTTCGCGTCCTCGTAAGTCATTTCGTCGAAATACCTGTCAAGTTCCTGCCGTTCAGACTCATCCAACTTTCGACTGTGGGCATCCTGAAGCAGGCTCAACATCCGCTGCCCCAGATTGAAAGCCTCGCGACCTTCAGGCTGCACGATGTAGTGTACGTCGCTATCCACGTCTAAAGCAATCTCCAGAAGATGTCCTGACCCCGTAGAATCTAAATATCGGACCATGACCTTCTTGTTTTCCTCTATTGTGTGAGCAACAACACACAAAACATAGGCCGGGGCCTCCGTAATCTCGGCGGCGAGATTGAAAGCAACGAGTTCCCCACGGTCCGTATCGTTCCCCCGAAGCAAGCGAGGTGCTTCAGATGGTTCTTTCAGGATGCTGCAGAGGTGCGTGCGGACGAACGCTTCTCCCGGCACCGTACCTGAGGACACGCGATGTTCCATCAAGAACACGGAGGGCGCGCCAAAGTGAAAAATAGGTTTTCGAACAGTACCTGGGGATGATGGTTGAGAGGAGACAGACACGGCTGCCCTATCCCTCATATCCTCCAGAAGATCCACGCAGGTCTGGTACACCTGCAGCTCACGATACTTCATGGCTCGTTGCTTCTATTTTCCGTTGGGCTCCCTTGGAGCGGGGCTAAGGGTGCAAACATGCTGCTCACGACACTGTGGAACTTGTCGCACTACACCGCACAAGGTCGCGCGGGCAAGCGCTACTTCCGGAAGGAGCTTCATTTGCAGCTGGATGGTGGCTCAGAAAACTGGAACAAGAACACGTTCGCGTTTTGTGCGGTGTTGGTGCACTACAATATTTACAACGTGGTTGTCTTCCACCGTCTGATGGTCGCGCACACCCATAACGACTGCGACGGTTGGTTTGGACTCATCAAGATGTTCATATTTGGGAAAGACGCGCGCAAATCTGGAGTGTGGCTGTTGACGCTGGAATCGTGGATTGGCCTGGTTACGAAGCTGGCCGGTGAAGAAGTTCACCAAAATCACGGACGTACAAGGCCAACAGTTGGACTTCAAGGCTTGGCTGGAGCCGCACATAAACCCAAAGTTTGAAGGCTATTCTGGGAAAGTCAGGCGTACACACCTGATGCACTTCGAGAAGGACGTGGATGGTGTTACACGGCTGAAGTACAAGTTTGGAGAACAATACGCAAACCACATGCCTGACGGAGTGGATGAGGATCTCCGTAAGGGCCTGGAGGTAATGAAAACTTACCCAGCTTTCGACAGCAGCCCCACGTTAGAAGGGGTGAAGCCGCTAGACCCGAAGGAAGAGAGGGAAACTCGCACTGCTTTCAGTCGCATGTGCGACTACATCCACTACCGTATTCCAAGTGACACGCTGGACACGTTGCTCGGGTACTTTCCCTTGCCCAAGACCGCCGAGGACTACGATGCATGGGCTGGACCGACGCCGACCCCACAGGCTCCTGTGGATTTGAAGGAGCTTTACGAGAACGCCTGGCACAAGAAGCCAGTGCAGGAGGAGGTGCCAGAACGGACGATGCCCGAACAGTTCGAAGTGTTATCCGATGGTCGCAACGTGTTAAGCAAGGACCTTCCGCGGAAACCTCCACAAGAGATCGTGCGCAAGTGCGTGGAGAAAGCGAGGGACGTCGAGTCCGTCGATTTTTGGTTCGTCCCGTTGGTCGGTTGCGAGCACCTCGATTTCATTGTTAGGTCTTGCAAGTATTATGCCTACCTGAGTCTTAGCTGTGTGTCTTACGCGTCGGCTGCCATTGCAGGTACACGGTGGCCGAGTGTAAAGCAGCGTTGCACCACCTGGGAGTTGAACTTCCTGAACGCCCACTCAAGGAGCCGTTGGCGAAGGCCTTATTTGAAGCGACGGATGTCGCCCGAAAGGCCCACCACGAACAACTCAGAGTCCTTCGAAAAAAAAAGCCGAGCGACGACAGGTGAGGAAACCGGGGAGGAAGCGTCGCCGGGTACGGAGCAGGCCTTGCCTGCAAGAACTTCCGAAGCCGGCGGAGCTGCGCGGGCGGCGCCATCACTCGAGGCTGTAACAGCCACTACACAGGCAAGACGAGAAGGAGCTGCTGCGCGAGGCCCGCAAACCAACGAAGCTATGCCTACTCGACCACAGGCACCGGCAGCACGAGGGCCAGGCGCAGGTGGCCGAGGATGCCCTGCTCCTGCAGCGCCACAGGGAGATCAAGCACGAGCTCCAAGCGACAAGCGTGCACGCAGTTCGCCATTGGCAAAGGCGTCCCCAGGGAGCAAGTCTCCACCCGGGAAGTCTCGACAAGCGCGGGGTCGTGAAAAGGGACGAGTGCTATTCCGAGCGGCCTCTGTGATCGGTCCGACAGGCGCCCTTATAACGGACAGCTTCGCTCCTGACGACGATTGCTTTTTCGAGGATGCAAATCAGATTGCGGAGCAGGTGGAGAACGCGCATCGCCCGGAGGCGGCCACTGGACAGTTCGCAGGCGTCTCGATGGACGAGGACGACGAGGACGACGAGGACGACTCGGACGACCCGGACGACGACATACCGTTGGCCTACCGTAACCTTCCTACGGACTACACCATCGACATGCTGGCGAAGAGTGCGGGCAAAAGTTTCGCAGTTACGGTGGCCGCGGGCAACGACGGCTGCAGCTTTACTATCCGCATGCCTGGGAACAACGCCGTGTCCATGCCCATGCATTTCGTGGAGGTCTTGGAGGTGGATCTGAACACGAACAGAGTGAAGTGGGGGTTTTGGCTTCCATGTGCGCCTCTGCTTATGCCGAGAACGAGGAGAACAAGCAAAACCTTCTCTGACTTGAACAGCTTGTTCGCGGAGAACGCCTTCCGGAGAGCCGCTCCGAAAGTGACAGGTTGGTACGACTTCGATGCGAGCGAGATCCTGACTTGCTGGGACGAACCTCCTGGCAAACCTGCTGTCGGCGGAGTTCCAGGAGGACCTGAAAAGGCAGAACTTCTGAAGGTGGCCAGGGAAAACTTGGCCTCCGAGGCGTTGGACAGGTGAAGGTAAGCAACACAGCCTCATTCATTCCTCGTGGCACGCACACTAGATTACAATGGCAACACGGCGTGAAACTTATTGTTTTTCATACATGTAAATATACGGTTTATTTGTGTACAGTCACGTGACATAAGTGTTAGCTACCAAGCATACGTCTCCTCATTGCACGCGCTAGCATCAAATATGCGCGCCAGGGTGCAGGTTCTTAACATACGCCCGCAAACTGCGCATCTCCTATCATCTTCTTGCAGCAGATCGCTTTCCAGCTCTGTCAGGGCACCGTGCGTTGTTTCGCTGTAGCGGTTTCTATTTCGCCAGGCCCGCCACTCCAAATCTGAGTATCGGTGGTAGATCCACCCGCCCTCATACCAGTACACGAGATGCCTCACACCGAACCTTTCGCTGGATCTACGGCCGTGGACGTACATCGGCCAAAAACTCCACCAGTGATAGGTCCTGAGATTAACTGCATGTTGCCCGAAGTCCTCCCAGTCTTCGTCTGCTTGTTCCCGCGCTTGCTGCCACAAGCGGAGAATTAAAGGGTCTTCAGGAACCCATTGGGCTTGTTGTAACTGGCAGTCGCGAAACGTAAAAGTATCGAAAGGCCATATCCAATACTGCAATATTCCAATATTGGCCATACTGGTGTAGGTAGTCTAAGGTGCGGGTTGTGGTTCTATGTCACGAACGCAGGTGTGTGCAAACGACCTCCGGTTACGACTCCTCCAACATATACCCTAAAACCCTGAACCTTGGACGCCCCGATATATCCATGTGCAGCACACCTGTAGGAACACCTGCCGCGGGATATTTTGCCTCTGACGTATTTTAATGTTTCCCGCGAAATAATACAGTTAACCGGTCTTCTTAGCTGCCGAGAATCGTGCTGGAATAGCCTGTTCAGGGCAAATTTACCCGCTGAATGCCCATGTTGGGTCACATGAAGCCTGAGGGAGCATCACCCCTGGTTGGTTTCACTCCCGAACAACTTTTCCAGCACAATAGCTTTTGAAAATATCTCCTTTGCTGCTCACTTTCGCCCGATGAGAAGAATTTTAGTACGTGACCCTCCAAACACCCTAAAATGGGCCATAAATCTGCTGGATCTCTCCCATGTAAGCAAATAGTTGCATTTTTGGAAATGTCAAAATATTACATATTCTAATAGTGCAAAAATCTAACATTTCGTTCACAAACATAAGGCAAAATCATAACTTTCCACACCTAACACGATACTTCCACCTTTCCCGTTTTCTTGCCGCCCGCGTGACTCGCGTGGCTACTTTGAAGAGTCAAAAACCAGATTTTTCGAAATTCCTTCAAGGACTATTCAAATTAACCCTCATATTTGTCATTCAGAACCCCAAAAACCAATTTGGCAGACAATTTAATGCTTTCTCATTTTTTTCTCATTTACGCCCGCGTGTCTCATTTTTGCGATATGGTCGTTATATCCTCGCGGATACCCTTGGCCCATGTCCGATGGAGCCACCCCTTGTAGACCTCGTCCACAAGCTTGGACTGCTCCTGCAGGTACTTCCTCGTCGCAACGTCGGCGTCGGTGTTGGAAGTAGGGTCGGGGTTCGTAACAGCCGGTGATCTAGCCGTCGGCGTGTTGCGAACCGCGTCAGTGAGCCTCAGTGAGGCGTTGATGTCGGAGTCCCTCGTGAGGGACCGTTTCGCTCGTGTGGAAACACCCATAACTTTGAAAGCCTGATGGGAGGTGGTACGCCGGGGCATGTTCGGGTAATGTCGTGGGGAAGATGCGACGCCACCGTTACGGAAAGAGCGGTAGAGCCATGCGAGCGAGGGGCACTGGAAGACGTCGTCGAGGTCGAAGGTGCTCGAGCCACCAGCCCAAAAATCGGCAGCAAGCGGGATCAGGGCAAGCGTAATACCGTAAATGAACATTGCGTCGACTAGGCCCGGTCCAGGTCGAACCCCCATAGCTGCGGCTCAAGGACGCTCACCGCAAACAGCTCATCTCAAAATTCCCGTGAGTCCCCAAAAGCGCGCACCACCTCTCCAAGCGGCTGCTTTAGCCAATCATGGCCAAACTAGCTGTGGAATATAGCGTGGAATGGGTCCACGACCTACTGGAATATCCCGGTTCAAGATATCAGACAGTCAGTGAACCAATATAGATAAACTCGTATAAGAAATAAACCCTAAGCTAGATATACCCGGAACGGTCTCGGAGTCGGAACGGTCTCGAGTCTAGCTACCTGTGACACTCGGTGTGTCACAGCACAGGCTTACGGATCAGTCACGGTCCAGTGTTGGCTACCTAGGAATCTGTCATAGGGGCCTGCACCGGGACTCCCGGTCAGGGCTGCCTATACAGATTTCAGCAGGAATGTCTGCGTCGCTAAAAACGTTTCGATGATAGCGAGCGTCTAGATGCCGGATGATGAAAGATGTCGGGATGTCGGAGCTGCCGCTGATGCGCGTAGTGCGATACGGCTGATGTCGGGATGTCGGAAGTTGACCAACGCTAAAAGCGCGTTACGGGCGATGTCGGTACTAAAAAAGATGTCGGATAGAATCACGGGGCGTGAAGCGATCTTGTCAACGAATCAACGAGGTAAAAAAATAAGCGTGTCAGGGCACCATAACCTAATGGAGAACCTGAAATATGTCTGTGATATAGATTCAGGTTGGACTCCAAAAAACAGTCGGGCACTCGCAGATACACACGAAGACTAAGATGAGATAATAAAATAACTTAGGTGTTTTATTATCTGTGCAAATGGTGAAAAGCTGACTGCCGACGTGGCACCTCAGGGCGAGGGGTGACGGAAGAGGCTGCTCTACCCAACCTTATGGGGGATGAGTCAGTCCCCGTGAAACATACTAGGCACCGAGGCTCCCCATCGATATTTTCGAAAACCGATAATATCGATATATCGTTTTAATGACCGATTATCGGATGGCGTCCTCTAAGTATCGATTGTGGACTTTTGATGTGGCATATTCGACACATTACACGTCTTGTATAAAATGCACGCATTATCGATTGTTGATCGATTGTCCCGATTATCGATACCATTCTCCGGATATCGAAAATTATCGATACCATAAATTAGATCCGATGGGGAGCCTTGCTGGGCAATTTGGGTATCATACTGGGTACGTTGGGTAAAATGTGGGTAACTGGGTGCAAATGACTTTACGGCATGGGCACAACCATTTTCTGCCGTGTGGCTACCGACGGGTTCGACGAATAAGGGGTACATTGGGTGACATACTATGTACATTGGGTAAATGTGAGCAAATGGATGCAAATGATTTTACGGCATCGAGCACAACCATTTTCTGCCGTGTAGCTACCGACAGGTTCCGAAAATAAGGGGTACATTGGGTAAATGTTGGTAACTAGGTGCAAATGACTCTACGGCATCGGTACATCCATTTTCTGCTGGGTGGCTACCGTCGGGTTCGAGAATAAGGGGTACATCGGGTACCATACAGGGTGCATTGGGTAAATGTGGGTAATTGGGTGCAAGTGGGCACATCTACGGCATGGGCACATCCACTTTCTGCCGTGTGGCTACCGACAGGGTCCGAGAAAAAGGAGTACATTCGGTAAAATACTGGGTGCATTGGGCAAATGTGGGTAACTGGGTGCAAATGCTTTTGCGGCCTGGGTACATCCATTTTCTGTCGTGTGGCTACCGACGGGTTCCGAGAATAAGGGGTACATTGGGTATCATACTGAGTACAATTGGTAAATGTGGACAAATGGATGCAAATGATTTTACGGCATGGGCACATCCATGTTCTGCCGTGTGGCTACCGTCGGGCTCGAGAATAAGGGGTACATTGTGTTGGGCAATATACCGGGTACATTGGCTCATTGGGTAATATGTGGATAACTGGGTGCAAATGCTTTTGCGGCCTGGGCGCATTCATTTTATGCCGCGTGGCTACCGTCAGGCTCGAGAATAAGGCATTGGGTGCTGGAATTGTCACACCGCTTACTTTTGTGACTCTTCCCGTAGTAGTGTTTATGACTGTCACCCGAACCTGAACCCTAACTGTTTATGCCCATATAACGGGTTAACTTATCAACTTTATGAGATTCTGAGAAAACCATCACTGAGTGAATATACCCCGGGTCTTAGGGGTATATCCATTATCCAACAGGTTTGGTCCCACGAACTCTTTACTTAGACACTGCGATTTTAGCCATGTCTGGCTAAACAGCGACGCTTGACATGGAGTGAGGGGCTCCACTAGGGGCGCGGCGGAGCGGTATGGCCTAGCTGATGTCTGGTTGATTGGATTTACGGGAAGCTTGTGCACGAGGCGGACTTCATTTTCCTCGCTACGCGTTGGTTGACGTTGGAAATTTTGGTCGGATCCGACACCACTTTCCTTGGCCGCGTCACTCTGCGTCCACATGCACGTGGGGGAATTTTTTACGCCACAGCTTTCCTTGCTTTCCTCGACAACCGCGTTACGACTTTTGGCCGCCGCTCCTTCCGTACCTCGTCCCACTTTCCCTCACTTCGTCTCTACAGTCTCTTTTATCATGGTTGCGACTAGATTGACTTCGAGTATGGCGTCACGCCGACGTTCTCTAGCGACGATTTTCGACTCTGCTGCCGCACGTAATTCCGTCACGCCGGCTACGCCGGCACCTGCTGATGTTCCGACTGCGAACTCCGGCCAGGCACTTTTCTTGGCGGGGGTTCGCTCACTGACCCGTGAGCGCTTCGACGAGAGCGTAGCGAAGCACGTCATCCGGAAGTGTTTCCGTGAGAAGCATGAGAGGTTCACCGGCACTGAGTCCAACGCGCAGGTGCTCCTCGCAAAGTTGGTGCCTGCCCTCCAGGAGGCATTCGAGGCACAAGACGTTTTATTTGCGCCGCTTTTCGACTTGGAGGACTCCACGTTGGCCGTCCGCTCCGAGGCCAACAAACTACTGTTTTCGACTCTCGAGCTCATCGTGTGTCCCGCCTCTCCAGCGGGGGACTGGCTCGAGGCATCTGCGACGCTGCACCCGATGGACGGCAAGCGGATTTTACTGGAATTCGCACGTCGTCTGCTGGACTCCGGTGCACCCTTTCAGGGGACATCGGACCTCCTTGGCGTCCGCTTCAAGGCCTACACCGACCCGTCGGAGTCCGTCACGGACTTCAACGCGGCCTTGCGGTCCGCGAGGAGGAGGAACACCTTGGACGATGACGAGGTGAAGGAGTTGTTTATCGCGGCGCTGGATCCGACGTTCTACGCGCCGGTGGTCGGTGTCGCGGCTCTTCACGCATCAGCAACGGGCGGCCGTGGACCTCTTGACCATGCAGCAATGGGTGATCGAGTGCTACGCTCGGCACGTCCAGGCCGGTACGCACACTGCCACCCTGTCCGCAGCGGCCGTGGCCACTGACGGTGACAGCTCGCAGCTGTCCGACCGCACGGCCATCATCCTCGACGTGAAGCGGCAGATGAAGATCTTGACGGACAAGGTCAACGGCAAGGGGTTTACCCCACGGGCGGACAAGCACGAGATCGGTAACGGGGGAGGCGGCTCCGGTGTACGGTTTGCAGTTGGTGACCTCCCGGCTTGAGGCAACTAGTCGCGGTCGCAGGGGAAGAAGCGCGTTGCCTTTCACAAAGGCAGCGGCGACTTCGTCATGTTTTGCGGGAATTCGACATGCAAGAAGGACGACGCGCGCCACTGGCACCGCGACTGTCCAAATGGCGGCAAGCACGGCGCTGGGGGGAGCTTCCACAACTTCTCCCTCGGTGACATCGAGAACGACTTACTAGCGGAGCAGTTCCAGGCGGCAATGGACGAGCACGACGGCGAGAGATTCGACGCGCTCTGCCTTCTGGCGGGGGGCAAGCCGGAGATGCTCGACGGCGTTTCGGCGTGTGCCTTCAGGCTCGAGCCGGAGCGGGAAGATGGTGCGTTACAGGACTTCCTCCCCTACTGCCAACCTGTCACCCACATGGGGGGGTTCACGGTAGGTGGTGTTGAGAGCGGGATCTCGGCTGCCGCTTGCACACATGTCCGGGAGGACCCACCGCCGGCTCGACCGCCGGCGGCAATCACGCATGTTTACCCAGACGAGTCAGAGGCGTCCGACGACGGTGTCATGATGCCGGTGGAGCCCATGCACGCACACGAGCCCGACCTCTTCTTTGCAGACCGGATCGCGCAGATGGGTGGGCTTTCGGTCACGGCTGAGGGCAAGGACTTGGCAATGCGGTACATGCACGCCGGGTCGGAGACCGACTCTTGCGACAGCGATGTGGACGAGTCTGCTGCTGGGTATGACCCTACTGACGGTGAGGATGCGGTTCAACAGCCTCCGGCCCCTCGACAGGGATGCGGTACACCGCCTTGGGGGATTGGCCGCTCTTCGGCAATTGTTGTGATGGTGTGTGCACTCTTTTGTGTTTGCGCCACCGCGGCGCCACTCTCAGCTGCGGCTCTTGGCGAGGCATGCGCACCGGGCCACACCGGCCTGGAGGTCGGTGGTGTCGCCGAGGCAGCTACAAGCACATCTCCGTTAACTTTTACGGCTTTGACATGCTGCGAGGCCGGCTTGGGCACTGCGGCGCCGGCTGCTATTCCACCGCGCCGGCACGGCCGGCACCGTGCTCGGCAAGGGCTTCACAATGCGAACATCGGGCTTTATGTCCCGGTACACCCGCCCCCTCCACCGTTGTACTGGGGTGCTCCACCGTCACCGGATTATTCACCGGGACCTACTACAGACGAGGAAGAAGGGGAAGGTCCCTCGCACGGCGATCGAGACTTTTCAGATTTCTTCTGTGACTCCACGAATGGTTCAATCACGACATCGGCAACTTCAATTTACGGCACTAAGACTGTGTTGCGGGCTGGCACGGCAATGCAACCGCCAACTCGTGGCTAGAAAGTTAATCATGCCGCTCCTGCACAGTGAGATTGACCGTAGCTGTATGTGCGGAGGGGTCCGATCACGGGCCGGTTTTACCTTTTCAACTCTTGACTGGGAACAGCCCTGCCAGAAAGGACAGGCCTTCCCCTAGAACTCAGTTTCCACCGCTCTAGATGGTGTTTGTTCAGGGGTTTCAACTTCGGCTGGCCGGTCACCACACTAGGTGGTGTGCTGGAATTGTCACACCGCTTACTTTTGTGACTCTTCCCGTAGTAGTGTTTATGACTGTCACCCGAACCTGAACCCTAACTGTTTATGCCCATATAACGGGTTAGCTTATCAACTTTATGAGATTCTGAGAAAACCATCACTGAATGAATATACCCCGGGTCTGAGGGGTATATCCAACATTGGGTAACAAACTGGGTACATTGGGTAAAATGTGGGTAACTGGGTGCAAATGACTTTACGATGTATAATAAAATTGCATATGTGTGTGTGGGTGTCGTAAAATTGTCTGTGTGTGTGAGCTCAGTGCGTGAGCGTATTTCCTCGACGGGTCCTACATCAATGGAATATGAAAACCACGATGTTTTTTTACCTCACGTAGAAGCATCAACCATCCAGTTGCGGCAGTGATGTGAAATCCCTTACTAATGCGACCTGCTCCAGTGATACTGCGTTGCTGTTGAGCGAGTTTATATGCTCGTTTGGCTTGCTTTCAATGTAGCCGCTGCTGAGTGCAGCTGCAGTTTCGCTTCGCGCTTATCGACGCTTCCACTGTTCACACGAGCATTGTTCCCGGCACTCTCGAGGTCCAAATTCAACCTAGTCAAAAGCCCATACTGTGCTGAGTGCTCTTTGCAGTTTTCGCACAACGACAAGTCGAAGATTGCCTTCACGAAGATTGCCTTCACGACGGTAAAGGCCCGAACCGTTGAACGCTCGCCCTACTTGTTGACGCAGCCATAAAGATCTCGGATGCTGCAGCCACAAAGTGCTCCTTGAAGTCTGAACCGGCAGTGTACCAAAAGGGAGACACTGCCAGTTAAGAAGAAGAGCCACTGATGAAGAAATCAAGTGAGTCCAAACAATTTCTTCAAAACATTCACAACGAATTTTCAGTGTACAAGCGGAGCTTGCCAATATGCCGTATGCGATAAAACTGCAAGGCATGTTTGACCCGGGCACTCACACTGAACATATATATCCGAGAATGATTTGATTCCGTCAAGAATTTAAAAACGGGTGGATTTTTTCGCAACACTGCTTATGAAAAGTACTCAAGCCGTAAAGGAGCCTGATAAAACTGGAACTTTCTCCAAAAAGTTGAAAGAACTTACGCGTGACCACAATGGATTAATAGACGCTTAGTGACACTCGTGCACTCGCAAGGCTGCCTTCACGCGCCTGGTGAGGCAATCCTTTGAAAAAGGAAACCACTGGCCTGACAGGCTGACACCAGCTTTTTAGCTTTGGCGGCGTTGATCTCCTGTGCCTTGGACAAGCTATATTGGCGCCACTGGAAGGCCAACGTGCTGGGCCTTACTCAGTCAGCGAAGTGACAGGTGTGTATGAGGAATCATGGGAGCTGGCGTGCGGCTTCTCCAGATGCTCAGGCCGCCTGGTCCAAGACGACCGCCGAAACCGGCAAAAAATGCCATACACCACATGGCAACCGGCATAAGAGGCAACAACAGGACATAACATGCAACTGTAAAAATATTTAAAAGTTAAACTATGTCTAAATTTTGTTATACAAAAAGGTCTGACGAAGAGCTGAACAGTTCGACAAGAACAGGGCCCTCAGACAAAAGGGGTGATGCGTCTCCAGATCGTGTGCCCGGCAAAGGTGTGTGCCATCGCACCGCTGATGTGGATGGGAATCAGGTATGGGAACCAAGAGCCAACAAGTTTATGATATTTGAAAGCGGTGCCAGCAATCTTTCCGTCTGG
>LGRX02004392.1:0-17529 GCA_001247695.2 Cymbomonas tetramitiformis
GCACCGATAAACAATTACCTTTTGGTGGAATTCATGTAATCATTTTGGGTGATCTTTATCAATTACCGGCATTTGGTACAGCTGTGTATCAAAATCCAACATTAAGAACAAACATCCCAGAGTATTATAGTGCATGTGTGCAAGGCAAAAAAAGTTGGAATTCCATTACATCATACATTGAGCTTACTGAAAATGTTAGACATCAGTCAAAAAAAGGAAGTCCATTGCCATTTTTAGCAGAGTTCTGTAAGGCGGCTCGAGTAGGACTTCCTTCACTAGATCAATTTGCAAAATTGTGGAAACATTGTTTGTGTGGAAGTGTAAGTGAAGCTCAAAAAAAGGCTCCTCAAGATGCAATGTGGGTTGCTGCGTCGCATGATAAGGTTAATGAAATCAACAAAATTTGTTTTGAAAATTTAGTGAAATCGGGAAACACACACTTTAGGATACATGCGCGGCATTACTCGTCAAATGGTGATGTAATAATTGAAGAACAACAATATGAGTTGTCCAAAATTTCTAAAAGCACGTCTAAAGGTTTGCCAGACCATAATGATGTACAAGATGTGCATCTTGATTTAGCCATCGGAAGTAGAGTGATGAGTACAAGCAATTCAGGAACACAACTAGGACTGTACAACGGCGCCCAAGGCACTGTAGTTGGTTTTGGTTTCTCAGGAAAACCATATGAAAAAAATATGCCATCAGTAACAGATGCTATCAAGGATAACTACGAAATTCCAATTGTGTTTGTACAAATGGATGGCGGAGATGGATGGGGTTATCAAGGAGAGTCAGTCAGTTTAACAATCCCCAGAATTGTGCCATTTGTCGCTGAGGCAAGTCGGTCAAAGCTATCAAAAAAGTATGTACGTAAACAACTAAAGTTGAAGACAGCTCATTGTATAACCATACACAAAAGCCAAGGATTAACTGCAAAACACGGATTAGTCGTGTGTCCCACTGAGAATGAGAAACAATGCTTTGCCCCAGGTTTGGAATATGTCGCAATATCACGGGCACAATCCATTGAGAATGTGTTTTTGATAAGCCCCTTACTTAACTTTCATTTCGCCTCAAATCGGCACGCTTCTATGAGAAAATCAATTCAACTAGAGTATGAGAGATTAGCTTGTCTAAAAGACAAACACGTTGATGTTTACATTGATACACCAATGGTGTTTGTCACCACGGAATCTATATCTGTAGATCCTAAAAAACCTTCCAAGGTATCTCCCAAAATTCCACTTAAACAACACACTGCTGTATCAAATAATAGTGTATCACTTAGTGGAATTCCAAACCTTGGAAACACATGCTACTTTTCTGCAGTGATGCACATATTGACAAAAGTTCCTGGTTACTTAAATCAATTTGCATCCACCACTCAAACAAGTGACACCATTCGTAAGCTAATTTTGTCTTTTCATTCCTTGTCAACTCAAATATCAACGGGCGTTTCCGCTCAACCTGAATCATGTTTATTTAATATTCGACAATTAATTCCACAATACAACAACTCATCTCAACATGATGCAGGAGAATTCTTGGTAAAACTACTCAATTTACTTCATCCTAGCTTACCAAAAACATCATTTCAAGGAACGTACAAATATACACAAAGGTGTACAAATCATCCTTGTACCGGGCATGTACATAATTCAATTCAAGACACAAATTTCATTTTAAATGTACCTACATCTAAGCCTAATATATCCTTGAAAGCTTGTATTAATCATGCTCTAGGTTGTACCAACATTCTTTGGCAATGCCCAGTGTGCAACATAAACAGTAATAATAACATGCAACTTAAAACTATTGAACAACTGCCAAAAACTTTAGTCATATTGATTGCGAAATATGATAACCATGGTAAAAAATTGCCTATACACGTCTCAATTACACAAACATTGACCTCAAAAGACCTCAAAGTTACATCACAAGATGTAACCTATAAATTAATAGGAGTGGTCAAGCATTTCGGTAACAATGTTTCTTCTGGACACTATACAACTTGTATTGTCCAGCAAAATGGAGGTTGGTTACAATGTGACGATCACAATGTGTCTCACATTACACTATCAAGTTTGGCAAAAGACGCATACATCTTAGTGTATACTAAAACACCTATTGCTGTAGAAAATATAGATACAAATGGTAATCCTGCAGAAATGTCGTCTACTACATCGATTAACCCTGTAAATACTTTATTACCAGTCAATACATCAATGGTGCACATTCCTTGGGAGGCCAACTCCTGCTTCATTGATCCATGCATCGAATGGTTATATCATCTATGTACCAAATACATATTTTCGTCAACCGATCCCACCCTTACTCAATTAGTGTATGATAGTTTATGGGCTCGATATCGAGGAATTGCCAAAGATATTTCTTCTTCTAGGAATAAATTACGACATCATGTCACCTTGCATGAAGCTGGTGCCAATGGATCCTTTGGGTCATTACATGCCACCCTTAGAACAATTTATTCAAAATCTTCTGACATTGTAGCCCTACATATCCAACAGCATTACAAATGCACCGCTTGCAATGTTGAAAAAACTAAGGTTAAATTTGCTTGTCCCTGGAGTCCACATTCATGGTGTTCAAATATCTTATACACATACCGTCATTTATTCAAATGTGATCACGTAGATCCTTTCAAGTTGATCGAATTGGACACTAAACTTCCCCGTGTTTTCACATGTTCACGGTGTGTATCCCTTGTCAGTGAAACCCTTACAGACAATTTAGCGATTACTGATGTCGCAGACAATTTATCCAAGACCGAACACGTTTACCAACGGATAAATTCCCCTCCAACTTCTATCATCATTAATGTTGCAACCATCAGAAGCAACACTCCAGATGTCAACATCATCCCATCTGCAACTGAAAATATATTGAATCTGGCCAATGGTTATACACATAGATATGATTTGACAGGAGTTGCTCATTATACTGGATCTCATTTCTACATTTCTGTAAAGCATGATCATTCATGGGTGCTTGTAGACAATTATAACCATCAAACATTTAGAGAAATTCCTTTTCCAATGGGTCCAGACTCGAGCCAACTTTTCTATATGTACACTTTATCCTCATTGTAGTTCGCACTACATTTTCAACCAAAAAACCTTGAAATCAACAATTAATTGCAAAGTTTAACAACCACGGTCATGAATACATTGTTCATTGACATTATTGACATTATACATTGTTGGCCCATCAAGCCTGTTTTTGGATAGGGCTTAAGCACCTGTCCAAAGGCCCACCATGTCCAAAGGCCCACCAGCGTTCCTGTGGATGAGGAGGCCCACACGTCTTCCTGTGGTATAGGGTGACCAACAAGCCAGTCTTGGAGATAAAGATGGCCCACTAACTATCCTGTGGATGAGGATAAGCCACTATGTGGATGTGGGTTGTCCACCCACTTTGTGTGGTGGACCCCCACCATTTTATACATTGTTGGCCCATCAAGCCTGTTTTTGGATAGGGCTTAAGCACCTGTCTAAAGGCCCACCAGCGTTCCTGTGGATGAGGAGGCCCACACATCTTCCTGTGGTAAAGGGTGACCAACAAGCCAGTCTTGGAGATAAAGATGGCCCGCTAACTATCCTGTGGATGAGGATAAGCCATTATGTGGATGAGGATTGTCCACCCACTTTGTGTGGTGGACCCCCGCCATTTTATACATTGTTGGCCCATCAAGCCGGTTTTTGGATAGGGCTTAAGCACCTGTCCAAAGGCCCACCGGCGTTCCTGTGGATGAGGAGGCCCACACGTCTTCCTGTGGTATAGGATGACCAACAAGCCAGTCTTGAAGATAAAGATGGCCCACTAACTATCCTGTGGATGAGGATAAGCCACTATGTGGATGAGGATTGTCCACCCACTTTGTGTGGTGGACCCCCACCATTTTATACATTGTTGGCCCATCAAGCCTGTTTTTGGATAGGGCTTAAGCACCTGTCCAAAGGCCCACCAGCGTTCCTGTGGATGAGGAGGCCCACACGTCTTACCTGTGGTAAAGGGTGACCAAGAAGCCAGTCTTGGAGATAAAGATGGCCCACTAATTATCCTGTGGATGAGGATAAGCCACTATGTGGATGAGGATTGTCCACCCACTTTGTGTGGTGGACCCCCACCATTTTATACATTGTTGGCCCATCAAGCCTGTTTTTGGATAGGGCTTAAGCACCTGTCCAAAGGCCCACCAGCGTTCCTGTGGATGAGGAGACCCACACGTCTTCCTGTGGTTAAGGGTGACCAAGAAGCCAGTCTTGGAGATAAAGATGGCCCACTAATTATCCTGTGGATGAGGATAAGCCACTATGTGGATGAGGATTGTCCACCCACTTTGTGTGGTGGGCCCCCACCATTTTATACATTGTTGGCCCATCAAGCCTGTATTTGGATGAGTGCTTAAGCACCTGTCTAAAGGCCCACCAGCGTTCCTGTGGATGAGGAAAGCCCACACGTTTACCTGTGGTAAATGGACAGCAAGCTTGTCTTGTGATCAGTAGGGCTCACCAAGCCCTACTAGATAACATGTCCTCGCTTATCGGGATCAACGATGGTGGAATGATGACTTGCCGGAAAAATGCCGCAATTCATTCAATAATTTGAAGCCCATTATCTTATAGGTGAGTGAATTCAACTAAATTACCATTAATATTATTACCAATATGTTCACTTGAATTTTATCATTTATTTACAACCTGCTAATTTTGTCATTGTGCTTTATGGTGTGCAGTATCCTTGTCAACGTTGAGTGCTGATAATGCCTGAGTGGTCAGAGATACTAGCCCAAGCTTTAAATGTCTTAGACCCACTTTTGGTGACCAAGGCCAACGTACGTATCCTGAACTTCCAGGCCCTTGGCGATCGAGCGACAATATCCACCAAAGGAAAGATAAGGAAGGGAGGTCCTTGTCTCGTCACTGAGTTCAATCTCCTCAACGAATGGGTGAATGCAAATCCTGTGTACATGTCCTCTACTCAAATTCTTGGGAAGAAACTTGGTCTTTTAATAGCGCGCAACGATACACCACCACGTCAAACGTGGTCCGATATTACTCTGGATTCAAGGGTACTGCTACTTGGACTTGGCACATCTGGCCATTTAACCTACCATCCAAATGTCGAGTACGCCATGAAGAATGTATATCCATTTTACAACGCACAAGGTAACTTCAATCACGTCCTTGATTTCAAATTCAAGTTTGTCACTATCATCATCGAATAAACTAATGTTTTGTATTGTTGTGTACAGATCCTGAAACCACCAGAGCTGTTTACAGTATCAATTTCGTAGACGGCAGTGGGATTATTTGCTTCGCAAGCACCCGCGCCTCTGACACTCTTAATGTACGAATAAATGTACGAAAATTTGATGAACCATTAATTGTGCCATATGAAAGTTGGCAGGAGCGCCCTCTCAAGGTGAGTTGTAGTTTAATAACTCAACACTCACTCCTAACACAACCCACCGAGTCAGGTTGCTGGTCGTTTTGCACTCATGCATGACAATCGATGTGCCCACCAATCATTCCACGTGTCTACACTAACCGTGTTTATTGTCATGCATTGACTGTTTTCATTCAGCTAGACGACCTGTGATATGCTCTAAGAGTATTAATATCGTTGGACCAACATGTGTCATACTATGTTCATTACAGCTATTGACCATGTTCTAATCACCTTCCATATAATACTCGGCTTAATATAATCAAATAACAACTGATTTGCCACTCATTCAACAATTTGACTTCACACTTCACAGGTACTTCTCTGGGATAATGAGGCTAACCTGAGAATATGGGACACCAAGGACAACCAGGAAGAGTGCACAGTAAAAAACCTCTGGCCAGTTCGACTGGATCCACTCACAAGTCCAGTGGACCACGTGTGTATGCTAATCGGACTTACTCAAAACGAAGACTCGACCATCTCATACGATGATACCTTTGCTGACATGACCTTGTTGGAACTACTTGGGCATGAGAAAACACTCAACAGAGCATTCCCTGGTAAGTTGTTTCAGGCTTGGCTTCAAATGCACTCCTGATTCATGTCCTACAATGTGAATAATTTTTCAATTCTTGGATGGTTACATTGAAGACTATATTGACTAATACTCCATCCATACAGCCTGTTGTTTAATTTTGTTTGGGGAGGTCGACATGTTTAATTTTGTTTGGGGAGGTCGACAGGTGCTGGACCAAGGCATGCTGTTGAGTGCTTAAACACGACATCACGCGCTTGCAGAGCTGGTAACAACAGCACTCGGATGGCCAATGAAGTGGCTTCAGTAGATGTCCGTCTCCTTGCACTTGCTGCACATCGACAACTCATTGCAACAGAATTGGCTATTGTCAGCGCGTCTATTGCTGATGGCAATCCGTTTGCACCTGAGGGTTTTAACAAGCCCTTTGCACGAAGCTCTGCAAGGACTAATACTTCATATCGAGCTTTCGGGACTTTGGTGTTGGTAGATGGCTTGAAGGAGTCAAAAACATGCACCTCATTCAACATCAATATCCATCCTGACTTGCTGGGGGTGAAGCCACCAACCATTGCGGGCGAGGTATGCTCACTAACATATTATTCCAAATTGCCTTGTGTTTCTTTTTCACATTGTTCATCAAACTCAATCTTGACCATTTTTTGCTTTCAGGTGCTACCTCTTCCATATCATGAAAAACACGGTTGCGATCAACACCAGTTTGCTCTTCCACTGCAAAAAATTGCAAATTCAGCAAAGAATAAAGAGAATCGAAGACTTGGCAAACCATCTATTCCTATGAGATTGGCCAAAAAACCTAGACCGATGTCATTATTCCTCAAGAAGGACATTGGCGTTGGACCCTTAAGGTAAATTTCTCTTAGCTATTATCATTCGCCTAGTTTTGTATTTATTAATATGCAATCACTTATCTCATTCATCGTTCAACAGGTACCATACACCAAAAGAGATTGAAACTCTACTTGCTCAACATCCTCACACTTCGCAAAACCCAGCTGGGCACCCAATTCCAGTCGGTTATGAAGGGCAAACGATTCGCATGTTTTTCTCTGAAGGTGAGTTTGTTATTTTCGATTTGTGATTTGTGTCCATCTAATAATTCCCATCCTTGACATCACATTAACCATGTTACCTTGATATCCTTCTATTTTGCTCCTTTGGTTTACAGGTGGCGCCAGAGATATTCCGGCTTTTGGTGTGGTCATACCGTTCTCTAAGCTTTCAACAATTCAGAAAGCCAGAGCCCTCAGAGATAGTCTTGACCTCAAGCGTGTCGTCGACGAGGAATTGTATGCTGTAATCTGGAGGGATGGCAACCTCACTCACATCCTACAAAATCAGATTGTATCATACCGATTGGCAGGTTCAAACATGTCAGGCATACCTAGCAGTAGTGCACTGCCTTTTTTCAAATCGTTTCGTACTGACAAACACAACAATCCTCTCTTTGGACCTCACTTCGGAGGACATGCAATCGATCAGGATAACTTCCTGAAATCACTTCGTCTTGAAGAGTTGAGGGTCAGAAGACTTGCTATCACATCATTGAATGCAAAGATCCAGGAGTTCCCACATCTTCAAACAAACATTCCTCCCGCTCTCCAGAAATTGCGAGAAAAGGGTGTCAACGGAGGAATCCTGCATTCGATATCTTAATTAATGACCTGTAGTTGTAGTAAATAGATAACATTTTAGTTTAGCTGCATTGCCAACCCTCAAATCTTACCAAAGTATTTTCTTAATAATACCCCAAATTTCCAAATCCTAGCCTTGACATTAAATATGCCAATTGGTAAATGCTTCAAATGTCCCAACTATTTATCTTGCTTGTTATTGTTAATGTGCCCTTAAATTTGAGATTACAACTATACTATTCCTTTGTTTGGTACTTTGCTTTAATTAAACACATTACATTCCAATTATGCTTCCAAATTATATTCACCCTGACCTTTTGATAGAACAGGTGATAATTGATATATATATTGGTGAAGATATATAGCGATATCACTGAAACAGGGACTCAGAAAGCAGTGGCTGGTGGAAACCGGTGATACAAAACTGATAGAAGAATTACGGCAGTGAGTTTTCTAGCAGGTGTGTGTCATACGGTGACACACGACCAGTGACACACGCAGCAAGGGGTGATGCTAGGAGGAGCTGAACCCCCATACAGTGGGGGGGAACTTCAGCCTCCCCGTGACACCACCTCACCCCGAAGGTGTGAGTGGCCATGCAAGAGCAAGGGAAAACCCTAAACCCTAACCCAATTGTCAATTTAGTGTCCAAGCCGAGGGGGCCTTTTCCAACCCAGCTAGAAGCACATCCGTGCATGGGCGCTGCCTAGGCACCTAAAAGACAATTAAACAGGCTAGGCGGGCTAGTCCCGCTCTACGGTCCATTTGGTTTTGGCGCTCCGCTGAATGAAGGAATCCACGGGGTCTCTCGGAAAGCCGGCCAATCGAAGTCTTCTTCTCCAGTGAAGCCATGAAGGGCGGCGTCGCCATCGGAGTCCTCGGGCACCTCGTCGGGGTCAGAGCATGCCAAGTGCAGAGCCGGTTGCGTAAGCGGTGGCTCCGCAGACGGCACCACCGGCTCGCATGCCGTAGATGCGGATAACGGAGCAAGCGGCGGTGACGGGTCGATCACGGGGGCAACGAACGTCATGACTGCCACGTCCGTAGGGGTGTCGGACTGGGGGACCGGCACCACCGGAGGGGCGTCTGCAGGGCAGTCCGGTGCCCGGAATGCCGCGATGGCAGCAGCGAAGTCTGGGGGCGGAGGCCGCTTCCCAGCGGGGAGCGCGGTGTCGGGCGCGCGCCCATCGCCGAATGCCTCCTTACACATGTAAGGGCAGCACCCACGGGTGTCAGGGTGCGCATCGGTGACACCCCACATGCGAAAGCAAAGAATGCAGGGGTAGCCGACGCCCACCCAGCGCCTCACCATGGCGCCAGCGGGTTCCGCCTTCCACTCACCGACGGGCTTGGTGGTGTAGGCGGGGTTACGGTTGAAGGAGACGGAGTTGAGGGACGGCTTCTTCTCACGTCCACCACCACCACCACCAGAAGGCACGGCGTAGCCGGTGTCCTTCACAGGGGTGGCGAAGTCAAGCTCCTCGCGCCAGACGGTGCGGATCCGCAGGCAGAGGGTGGAGAAGGAGAAGGGCACACCACCTCGCAAGTCGCGGATGACGTTGACGTACAAGGGGGTGACATACGGTGATTGCTTGGCCGAGTTGGTCAGGATGTGCCAAAGGTCCTTGACCCTCTTGGCCTCGCTGTAGTCGGGGTTGATCCTGGCGTGCTTGTCGCCAAGAGTACGGATAGCTGTAAGCTGGGGGGACGGGTCGTCGGGCTCGTTGATGATGGAGGAGCGCATTTTAACCCAAAAACGGTCGGAGTCGGAATCGGGGACCCCCTCAACCTCGTAGCGGAGGCGCTGTAAAATGTAACGGCCGTCCCCAGGGTGGGAACGAGCCGCCTCAGTGTACAGTGCGAGCGCCGTACCGCGAAGAACGATGGGGAGGACGGTGAAAACGATCTCGTTGAGCACCACGTGATAGAAGTCGTAGTCGTGCTCAAGGTCCAGAAGCTTGGAGAACTCGGGGAAGGACACGGGATAAAGCACGTGTCGAAAGGCCGCGAGTAAGGCGTTGAAATCGGTGTCGGCAGTCTCGGTGTCAAGGGTATAGCCGTGCTTATGGTTGTAGCCCCCAGGACGTAAAACCGCGATGATGTCGGCGGAGTACGTGAAGGCATACGAGAGCTGCTCCAAATACTCCTCTTCCCGGCCTTCCTCCACCGGGGTGGAGACAAGGACTGATGGGTCGTTGAAGAATTCGGACGGCAGTGGAGACGGCCGCAGCGATGATGGACGCGAACGTAGAGAAGCGGTGGAGACAATTCTTCTCGGACGTGTGGGACCCGGGGTAGCACCACCGGAGTCCACGGGTGACGGTGACGGCGTGGCACTTGCCCGCCTTGCTGAACGGAGGGCTTCAGCGAGCCCGATCTGGCGTTGTTGAGACATGTTCGGCAGAAAATAATCCAGAATGCCCAAAGCTGACGGAGACGGTGCGTAGATTCCCAGTCACAAACGGTAGGGTAACCCACGATAAACGGCAGCGGCAAGAGGAACGGAGACGGAAAAAATGCCGCTGTGACGGTACGCAGTTAATTAATCTGCGCGTTGAAGGTAATCAAAAACGGTGCTGACGGTTTTTTAGAATCGGATAAACCGAAGCGAGCCGAACCAACCGGAATCACCACTCACGTGAAGTGGGACGATAACCTGATAGAACAGGTGATAATGGGTATATATATTGGTGAAGATATATAGCAATATCACTGAAACAGGGACTCAGAAAGCAGTGGCTGGTGGAAACCGGTGATACAAAACTGATAGAAGAATTACGGCAGTGAGTTTTCTAGCAGGTGTGTGTCATACGGTGACACACGACCAGTGACACACGCAGCAAGGGGTGATGCTAGGAGGAGTTGAACCCCCATACAGTGGGGGGGAACTTCAGCCTCCCCGTGACCTTTATATTAACAGTTGTCAATATGGTTGGACAACATAGCAATATCTTGATTCCGTAAGTATCCCAATTAATACCCTTGTGTTCATTGCCGATGCCACTTGCTTTTCTAAACATTTGTTATTCAATACTTCACAACATTCCTTTTGCACCTCTGCGTTCACTCACAATTTGACGGTAACAATGCAAAATTTAGAATTGAGGAATTTGGATTTTTCCCCACCTGTACGTTCACGTACCCCCTATAAATTTTTAAAGGTTCATTTCGCCGAAAACCAGGTATTCCAAAACGAACACTGCTTTGTGTCACGCTTTTCGAGCGAGACGCTTTTCGAGCGAGACGCTTTTCGAGCGAGACGCTTTTCGAGCGAGACGCTTTTCGAGCGTATGCGTTACACCCACTCAATTTAACCCCTGTTACGCACTTTAGCGTCGTAGATGAAAACTGCGAAACGATTCGTGTGTCGTGGATAAGTATGTGTCGCACGCGGCAGTATATAATTTGATATTTAGAATATTCAATACAAAGCCTCTTAATATATTTAATTGGTCAATATAATATATAATATATATATTTTTAATTTTATTGGAATTGCACAATGTCACGACTGTTGATTATAAATATAACTTAGCACTGTATAACTTAACACTCTAGTATTATTTTTAATATGACTTATTTAATTTTAAAATAAAACAAAGACTTAATTGACGGTATAAATATTTGGATGTGGTCGACTGGACATTGACACATAAGACGTTACTGTAGACGTATGACATGACATGACATGACACGAGACGCAGTCTGTACTGTAACGCGTAAAGCTTCGAGAATGAAAGTTGATGACAATGTCATGAACGTCAGCTGTAGAGCTCTACAGTATTGGCTGGCCGAGCCCGTATCGCGATGAAAATCAAGCTGCTTCTCACATTTTTTTGGGGGTGGGGGACCCCCCACTGGGGTGGCCGTGACCCGTAGGGAAATCGACCATGAACGTCAGCTGTATGGGCTGGCCGAACTCCGATGGAAAGCAAGCTGCTTCTCACATTTTTTTGGGGGGGGGTGTGTGGGGGAGAACCCTTCCCCGCCCCCCACAGGGGTGGCCGTGACCCGTAGAGAAATCGACGGCTTATTATTTATTAAATTTTATTCTTTGACGCTTTGACGCTTTTACGCTTTTCGACTGTCACGCTTTTTGCGCTCACGCTCTTTTTAATTATGACAGTAACACGACATGACATGACACGACAGTAAAGCGGGAGTTTGTCACATCTTTGAAAAATCTGGTTTTTTATGTCAAACTGTAACAATGCAAAATTTAGAATTGAGGAATTTAGATTTTTCCCCACCTGTACGTTCACGTACCCCCTATAAATTTTTAGAGGCTTGATTTCGCAGAAACCAAGCTATTACAGAACGAACATCGCTTTGCGTGACGCTCTTTTGCGTCACGCTTTTTGCGTCACGTATAGTGTAGTAGTTTATAGCCTAGCTTTGGGAGACGTATAGTGTAGTAGTTTATAGCCTAGCTTTGCGTGACGCTCTTTTGCGTGACGCTCTTTCGCGTGACGCTGGTGGATGAAATCAATCTGCGTCGTTGAGATGAAAGCTGCAAACAAAATTTCAATCGCAGATATGTTTGTATATATATTTACATATATTTATAAATATATCGACAGAATGTCGTATGAATAATAAAATATAAAATATAAAATATAAAATATAAAATATGAGGTAAACCGAATAAAATATGAATTAAACCTTTGTTTGAACCCTTGACTGTCGATCGGCGACCATCGATCTGACGGAGATAATTCTTTTTGGCGAGGATCGTGGGGGGGATCAGTGTTAATACTTTAAATCGACGGCCACCGGTAGCTAAGCCCTTAACATTTTTGTGTATAAATTTCTAGAGGTTTGATTTCGTAGAAACCAGCTATTACAGAATATTACTAAATAGGAAGGGTGGGGAGACGGCGCCCCCACTTGGCGTTATTAAAAAAAAAAAACAGTCGAGGCCTCAAGCCTTGTAGTAATGGTATAGTGTAGGGGGATGGTGCCCCCCCAGTTGACGAAGTGTGATGTATTTGCGTGACGCTTTTTGGGAGATTACTTTCAATTTGCGTCGTTGCTTCATTTCGTTTATGGTCAATATTTAATTTTATTGAAATTCACGGTGTCACGACTCTTGAGTATAAATGTAAATTAGCGTTCAGTATTATATTTTAAATATTAATAATTAATATTTTATAATAGATGAAGAGCTTAATTGAGCATAAATATATGGATGTGGTCGACATTGACACAAAAACGTATGACATGACATGACATAAAACGCAGTCTGAAAACCGTTGAGCTGAGAGCCGCTTCGACAATGAAAGTTGATGACACTGTCATGAACGTCAGTTGTATAGGCTGGCCGAGTCCGATGGAAATCAAGTTGCTTCTCACAATTATTTTTTTTTGGGAGGGGGGGTGTGTGGGCCACTGGGGTGGCCGTGACCCGTAGGGGGATCGACGGCTTACTATCTATTAATTTTTATTCTTTGAAAGGGGAACAACTGGGCTGTTTGAGCCTCGCAAGTGATTTGGCCTTTTAATTTTTGAGGGTGGGATTGGGCTTCCGCGCCCCCGTCGTGGCCCATCCCGGCGCCCACTGCGGGGTTGGCCGAGACCGGCTCGAAGGGGGTTGAGAAATCAAATTTCAAAATATTTGCTACTATGCTTCAAATAACACTATTGGTTGCAAATACCGAATTTTGCTTTGTAGATATTTGGATACTGTGATGTTGAATCTTCTATTTTATTGGTCGATCTAAGTGTTGACACCTAAATATCAATGACACATGTCAAAATGATATGAATGCCGCCATTTTGCGGTTATCGTTGACACAATGATATTGTCAGATTACATGAATACAATTTCCAAGAAACACGATTCGCAAACATGCCAGCTATTAAAGTTTGAAGAACTCTTATCTGGAAAAATCTATACTATTACAAATCTTTCATGTTATTGGTTGTTCTACATGTTGAACATTCAAATTTTAATGACACATGTCAAACGAATAATGCAATTGCCGCCGCTCATGTACTTACACAATGACAATTGTCAACATTATGGACACAGTTACCAAATCTATTTAATACTATAGATTGAACTTACTTCCCTGTAGCAACCTACAAATTGTTCAACGACTCTTTGCTTAAACCATTATTGACAATACAAACCACTGCTGAAATCTGTATAGGCAGCCCTGACCGGGAGTCCCGGTGCAGGCCCCTATGACAGATTCCTAGGTAGCCAACACTGGACCTGTGACTGATCCGTAAGCCCGTGCTGTGACACACCGAGTGTCACAGGTAGCTAGACTCGAGACCGTTCCGACTCCGTGACCGTTCCGGGTATATCTAGCTTAGGGTTTATTTCTTATACGAGTTTATCTATATTGGTTCACTGACTGTCTGATATCTTGAACCGGGATATTCCAGTAGGTCGTGGACCCATTCCACGCTATATTCCACAGCTAGTTTGGCCATGATTGGCTAAAGCAGCCGCTTGGAGAGGTGGTGCGCGACGGCGCGTTTGGGGACTCACGGGAATTTTGAGATGAGCTGTTTGCGGTGAGCGTCTTTGAGCCGCAGCTATGGGGGTTCGACCTGGACCGGGCCTAGTCGACGCAATGTTCATTTACGGTATTACGCTTGCCCTGATCCCGCTTGCTGCCGATTTTTGGGCTGGTGGCTCGAGCACCTTCGACCTCGACGACGTCTTCCAGTGCCCCTCGCTCGCATGGCTCTACCGCTCCTTCCGTGACTGTGACGTCGCATCTTCCCAACATTACCCGAACGCGCCCCGGCGTACCACCTCCCATCAGGCTTTCAGAGTTATGGGTGTTACCACCAGAGCAAAGAAGTCCCTCACGAGGGACAGCGACATTGATGCCTCGCTGAGGCTTATCGACGGGGTTCGGAACAGCACGACGGTGCGGACACCGACTATTCCGGCCCCCAACCCTGCTTCGAACGAGGACGCCGACGTGGCCGTTAGGCGTTACTTGCAGGAACAGGCGAAGTTGACCGACGAGATCTACAAGGCACGTCTGCATCGTGCCTGGGCCAAGAGCATCCGCGAGGACGTTCTTGGTGACAAGAAACATCATTTCCGCGGTACGGACGACGCTGGCCTTCTGTCCGACCTGGTGGTGCAGCTACGTACGGAGTTCGAGTCGGCTGGGCTGGAGCTGAAGTCCTTTGATCTCGACGACCCCCTTACCCCGGTTGTGAGCCGGGTGAATGGCCTTCTGTACGACGTACTGGCTCTCGTGGTGGAGAAGCACAGCAACGCGTATGTCTGGCTCACGGGTACGGATGCTTCCTCTGACCGAGATGGCCGGCGAGCTTTGGTCGACATCATCAAGGGCTGCGTACCGGTGGCGCTGCGGGAGTCGTAGCAAGAGGAGCATGCGGCCTTGCGTTACCCCGCGAACGTGGACCCGCAGCCGATCTTGGCGCGGGAGCAACGTTTGGTGCGGGACAACAGGGCCTCCGACTGGACACCTACGGAGGCTACGCGTAAGCTGAGCCTGTACACCAGGCTTGACCCGGCGTTCTACGCTGCGGTTAAGGTGCGCTACCCCATGGCTGCTGACTTGGCCCATGTACCGTTGGCCTCACTCCGCTCCATGGTGGTAGAGATCTACCAGGCTTGGGCTCAGACTGACACGGGGAAGGCGGCTTCTGGAGCGGACGGCATCTCCGCGCACCTCTCCAGCAGCGAGTACGACGCCCTCCTCGTGAAGATCACGGAGCTGAAGGAGCTGGTGCAGCGGCAGCACGGGGAGGGCGCTCCGGTAGTGCGGCAACAGCGGGACAAGCAGCGGCAACAGCAGCAGCTGCGTGCGCAGCAGCCGAGGGGCTACCGTATGGGGCAGCACAAGGTGCCGCCCGTGGGATTCGACCGGGACGACCAGCGAGCGAAGCCGTTCTGCGGCAGGTGCAAGAAGGCAGGCAAAGGTGAGAGCTATCACTTCTACCGCGCCTGCCCGTTGGGCGGGCGCCAACACCCGCCCACCTCTGCCGCGGCATTCTGCATTCCTATCGACGAGGAGGACGCGGAGGGCGTGCATGCACTTGCTATGTGTGCACTCTTCCAGCAGGCAGCGGACGATGGCGCGGAGTCCTTTGCTCGTGCGGCCGCCGCGTACGGGCCGCCTGCGGTGCTTTGTGCGGGAGCGGTGGGCGGTATCGACGTGTCCGCCTACGGCTTCGCGGTGGAGCAGCAGTCAGCTTCCGACGAGCCCGTAGGAGACGACATTCTTCGACGGCTCGACGATCTTGCCGCGGAGGTTCACTCCGCGGCCAATCACCAGGTGCACTTCACACACGCATCTTTCCCGCCTCCCGACGGCATCGAGCAGCGGGCTTCGGCTCTGGTGTGCGGCCCCGCCGCAGCGGGGATCACGCCGGAGGAGCAGGTTCCGGCAGGTGGTGCGGCGGCATCGGCATCCGCCGTGCCGGCCCCTGCTATGCCTGTCTCGCAGGGAAAGGATGTGAAACCCGCGCCACTGCAATCGGCGCGGGTAACCACCACAGCGGACGCGGACGGTGAGTTCGCTGGGTTCGTTCAGACCGTAAACCACGCCGCCATCGAGCAGGTTGACCTCACGGGTTACGACACGGACGATTACGAGGACCTCGCCGACGGCAGCTTCATCGTGAAGCCGCGGACTCCGGCCATTTCGGCAAATCATGCGTCGGAGTCCGCGACCCACGTGCCTCAGTCTGGTGGTGCATCCCGCACCTACGGTTGTGGCAAGCCGCCATGGGGCTTCCCCGCACACGCGGGCCCGTGGGGATTTCATTACTTTATCTCTCTCTTTCTTTTGATCTCGATCATGGGAGTGGGAGCTGCCGCCTACACGGCGGCCAATGACATCGACCCTGTACAGGTATCGGGTCGGGCTGCACCGCAGCCTGTGCTGTGCAGGGGA
The DNA here is from genome assembly GCA_001247695.2 of Cymbomonas tetramitiformis. Classification (NCBI taxonomy): domain Eukaryota; kingdom Viridiplantae; phylum Chlorophyta; class Pyramimonadophyceae; order Pyramimonadales; family Pyramimonadaceae; genus Cymbomonas; species Cymbomonas tetramitiformis. Next base: position 16,560 of record LGRX02004392.1, read on the forward strand.
GACTTGTGCATCTACCCCGGTATATCCGAGCTGGACCCCGTCACTCTGGATGCAGTGCTGCACTCCCTGGGTGCTGCGGCGGTGGTTCACCGGCCGCCTGACCCACTGGAGAGCAGTGCTGCAAGCTACTACCGTGGACATTGTGGTGACGGTGCTCCTCTGGACTTTGACCCCGAGTAGCTTTACTGCTGGCTCTGGCAGTACACCACTCTGGTGGTGTGCTGAGATGTGCTTTGACCTCAACATGGTCTTCAATTTGGTTTATGCTTTACTTTGACATCTACAATCTTCAATCTGGTTTGCTGCCACAGTGCTTTTCAGTAGTTTAGCAGGACCTGAGTACCTGTATATTTCTGCACTTGTGCCGGCTAGAGGGTTTCAATTTGTGTATCAGAATGGCACAGTTGAATTAGCAGTTAGGTTTGTCACCCTAGCTCCTACCCTAACTTATCTTACATTCTCTGACTTACCTGTCAGTCACCACCCACAGTGCTGGGGTGGTGTGCTGAAATCTGTATAGGCAGCCCTGACCGAGAGTCCCGGTGCAGGCCCCTATGACAGATTCCTAGGTAGCCAACACTGGACCTGTGACTGATCCGTAAGCCCGTGCTGTGACACACCGAGTGTCACAGGTAGCTAGACTCGAGACCGTTCCGACTCCGTGACCGTTCCGGGTATATCTAGCTTAGGGTTTTATTTCTTATCAGAGTTTATCTATATTGGTTCACTGACTGTCTGATATCTTGAACCGGGATATTCCAGTAACCACAGCAACTCTATCCGGATAAACATGTCCGCACCTATCAAGTTCGAAAAAACATGGTTTGCAACCATTAAAGCCAGGTCCGAAAATGGAGAGGACCTCACCCAGGATCATTTGAGGGTGATGGCATACCTTGAGAGTAAGGTCAAGGCTCTCTCCAGAACCAAGGAGAAGTACAAAGTGCCATCCATTTTCAGCAAATACTAT
>LGRX02004393.1:0-58349 GCA_001247695.2 Cymbomonas tetramitiformis
GGCTCAGGCCGTGCTTTATGCGGCGCGCAGGCTCAGACCGTGCTTTATGCGGCGCGCAGGCTCAGACCGTGCTTTATGCGGCGCGCAGGCTCAGACCGTGCATTATGCGGCGCGCAGGCTTAGACCGTGCTCTATGCGGCGCGCAGGCTCAGACCGTGCTTTATGCGGCGCGCAGGCTCAGGTCTCCAAGTGCCTGGAGCCCTCCAATCAGACTGCTGTGACCTCCGTCGCGCGGCTCGGTAACCGGACAGTGGTGGAACTTGAAGTGGTGCTACCGGCGACTCTCGATGACACAAAGCTGCAGGAAGTGAAGGAGTTCATCTCAACTAGTCCCCACAAGATTTTCTCCTCGGACGACGTTTATTTCTCAAAGTTGGGGCAAATCTCTACGAGCAACGTGCGATATGTCGCGGGCGGCTCCTCACTGCCTCCCTGGCAGCGTCCCGGTGCCCTCCGCGGATTCGTGGCCGCCGGCGTGGCAGCCTTCCTGTTACTCCGGAGGTTAGTTATTCTGTATTATCGGCACAAACCGCTCGCTCGAGTTCATCGAATTGACGGGATGAATGCTGAACAGCCAGGGACCTGCCACCTGTGAGCTTGCTTGAAGCCCTTCAAACACAATCTATTGGCTGGTGATGACACCTTCTCAACACTAGCCAGAATGTTACACGCAGAAAACAGCCGAGGATCGCGTCATGAGCGAGTGCCCAACAACCCCCGGGGGGCACGCCTTGACCCTCTTGGCCCCCGTCTCTAGCATCAAGTAGAGCGTGTCATGAGGAGCTCAACACCCCGGGGCACGCCTTGACCCTTATGGCCCCCGTCTCTAGCACCCAGTAGATACACCATGAGTGAGTGCCCAACAACCCTCAAAACGCCGACCCTCTTGGCCCCGTCTCCTAGCGCCCAGTGGATCGCGCCATGAGCGAGTGCCCAACAACCCCGGGCACGCCTTGACCCTCTTGGCCCTCGTCTCTAGCGCCCAGTAGAGCGTGGGTCATGAGGAGTGCCCAACAACCCCTCGGGGCACGCCTTGACCCCTCTTGGCCCCCGTCTCTAGCACCCAGTAGATGGCGCCGCGAGTGAGTGCCCAACAACCCCTGGGGCGCACGCCCTGACCCTGTGGGCCCCCGTGGCCTAGCCCAGTAGATCGCGTCATGAGCGAGTGCCCAACACCGGGGCACTCCTTGACCCCCTCTGCCCCGTGTCTAGCGCCCCAAAGGAGCGCGTCATGAGTGAGTGCCCAAACAACCCCCGGGGGCACGCCCCTGACCCTCTTGGCCCCCGTCTTTAGCGCCCAGTGGATCGCGCCGCAGTGAGTGCCCAACAACTCCCCGGGCACGCCCTGATCCGTGGCTCTGGCTCCTTAGCCCAGTAGATCGCGCCATGAGTGAGTGCCCAACAACCCCGGGCACAGCCTGACCCTCTTGGCCCCCGTCTTTGAGCGCCCAGTGGATCGCGCCATGAGTGAGTGCCTCTCAACAACCCACGGGGCACGCCCTGACCCTCTTGGCCCCCGTGTCTAGCGCCCAGTAGATCGCGTCATGAGCGAGTGCCCAACAACCCCCGGGGGGCACTCCTTGACTCTCTTGGCCCCCGTGTCTAGCGCCCAGTGGAGCGCGTCATGAGTGAGTGCCCAACAACCCCGGGGCACGCCCTGACCCTCTTGGCCCCCGTCTCTAGCGCCCAGTGGATCGCGTCATGAGCGAGTGCCCAACACCCGGGGGCACGCCCTGACCCTCTTGGCCCCCGTGTCTAGCGCCCAGCAGATCGCGCCATGAGTGAGTGCTCAACAACCCCGGGGGCACGCCCTGACCGGGGCCCCGGGTCGTTTCCAGTGGATCACGTCATGAGGAGTGCCCAACAACCCCCGGGGCACGCCTCTGACCCTCTTGGCCCCCGTGTCTAGACGCCCAGTGGATCGTGGTCATGAGTGAGTGCCCAACAACCCCGGGGGCACGCCTGACCCTCTTGGCCCCCGTCTCCAGCCCAGTGGATCGCTGTCATGAGTGAGTGCCCAACAACCCCTGGGCACGCCCTATCCCTCTTGGCCCCCCGTCTCTAGCGCCCAGTGGATCGCGCTCATGAGTGAGTGCCCAACAACCCCCGGGGGCATGCCCTGACCCTCTGGCCCCCGTCTCCAGCGCCCAGTAGATGGCGCCATGAGAGTGCCCAACAACCCCCGGGGCACGCCCGGACCTCTTGGCCCCCGTGTCTAGCGCCCAGTGGAGCGCGTCATGAGTGAGTGCCCAACAACCCCGGGGCACGCCCTGACCCCTCTTGGCCCCGTGTCTAGCGCCCAGTAGATCGCGTCATGAGTGAGTGCCCAACAACCCCCGGGGGCACGCCCTGACCCTTGGCCCCCCGTCTCTAGACCCAGTAGATCGCGTCATGAGTGAGTGCCCGACAACCCCGGTTGGCACGCCCCGGACCCTCCTTGGCTCCCGTGTCTACGCCCAGTAGATCGCGTCATGAGTGAGTGCCCAACAACCCCGGGGCACGCCCCGACCCCTGTGGGCCCCCGTCTCTAGCCCAGTAGAGCGTGTCATGAGTGAGTGCCCAACAACCTCCCCTCCCACCAGTCTCTCCCCTGGGTCTCTCCCCCTCGCCTCAATGATGCTTCCGATTAAAGTTCCCCGTGCGGCCCCTGCGAGAGAGGCAGACAACGTCCCCCGGGCCGTGTGGATTCCATCCGGCTTGAGTATAGCTGTAAAGTTCCTGCATGCTTCTCACATCCACTAGGATGATGGTGAGATGACTCACTCCGGCCTGCGCGCCCCAACTTCTCTCTCTCATTATTACCCCTATGCACTTATCCAAGGCCTGCGTGTGCGGTCAGGCGACGGACACCCAGCCTGGGTCCGGAGCATGTCCCTCTTCACACCCACAACCCAAGCAACCACTGTTCCTGAGCCCGAAAGCGAAGTCGAGTCCACGGATGGTGGTGGCCTAGTTTCAGCTGGCTTGTCTCATGCCGTTCACTGTGTGGATTGTGCATGTCTCACGCCGTTCACTGTGTACCTTTCCGGTGGGCACTGCCTCTCAAGGAGCATCCTGGATTCGTTTGGGGCTTTGCTCTCTTTCTTGTCTGGTACCCCGCTGGATATTGCACTCGCTCGGGGGCTCATTCATGGTGTTCATTGGCCACAAGGTGAGGTAATGGCATCTCGATGTGAACGGGAACGGCCACTGGTAGGAAGTAGGTGATGGGATGTGGTTGTCCAATAGTACCTTTCTCCTATCTCTTCGGAAGTTTCGTAGATTCATCTGGAGCTTGCTCTCTTTCTCGTCCAGTGCCTGATGGTCGTTAGACATGCCGGGAGACTCGTGCTCATGGACCGGGATATGAGGTGTTGGCGCCTCGTTCTGATCAGGATCGTTTCCCATCAGATGTCCGTGCGGGGTTTTCTGAGGATTTAGGGTTTTAGGGTTTGGTATTTTGTCACAGCCCCGCCCGGCTCACACAAAGGCCCAAAGCACGAAAGGTCAAAGCGGGTCGCGTAGATTCCATCTGTCATTGAGTGCAGCTGAAGTTCTTGAATGCTTCTCATTTTCACTGAGTGATGGTGGTTTGGCTTTTGTCGGCGGACCTCATGCCGTTCAGTGTGTGTTTGCAATTGGTGTTGTCTACAATTGCTTGTCGTCCAATCGAGCGATAGGACACTGAGCAAGCTCTTGTTGTGATTTGCTCGAGGAAGCCCTCCCCATTTCCGAAGCGATGTGCTGGTGTGGGCCTCGAGGCAATGCGTGCAGGCAGAATCGTGCTGACATCGTTGAGCACCGTATAGTAGAAGGAGAAACGTTGTACCGGCTCTCGAAGAGATATAATTGCCCCGTCGTTGAGATCGCTCAGATGAATGATATTCCAAATGTCAACAAGATTTATGCTGGAAACTTTATCCGTTGCAGGCAAGTGTTGAAGAGTAGCTTGTAGTTTTCAGTATCATTATTGCAACCACGTCATTGGCCTGAAAAGCTTTGCATTGAAATTTAGGTAGCATATTTGGCACATCGTCGAGGAATGCTTTCACTGAGGTTGTTAGGTAGAGCGAGCCAGAAGTGATCCACACCGCAGGTTGTTAGGTTGAGCGAGCCAGAAGTGATCCGCACCGCAGATTGTTAGGTTGAGCGAGCCGGAAGTGATCCGCACCGCAGGTTTCCAGTAAGTCTCCGAATCGTAAGATCTTGAGGGCCCCTTTGTCCGGTGGACTCAGCAATGCAGTGTCAACACGTGTGAGAAGTATAAATTTTGTTCGGGTGATTGGTCAGGCATCAGCGGTGTAAAAGCATTGTGAGTGATTGGCTGGAGAGGCTAGAGCACCATCGGAACAGTATGACGATGAAACCTTCTTCGGCGAGTGCATCAACAAATGCGCTGACGCTGCCACCACCATCAAAAGCAGAGCATCTTCAGGCCAAGTTCCTGCAACTCTTTCTGAATCTTCAGCCGAAGGCAAAGAAGCTCCCGGATGCTTCCTCGTGAGCCCCGTGAGAGTGAAAAGAGCAAAATGAGGCAGCCAAGACATGCTCTACTCGGGCATATCTGGCTTTTGAGTGCTCTTCTATTTTTTTTGAATTTACAGGATGCCCTCAATTTCCAATAGATTGAGACCTGGGCTGAACAGTGAATTGCTGCATTTGTTTGAATAGTCTAACCAAAAGAGCCACAGGCCTGCAAATCGTCAATATCTAAATGTGGGATAAAGCTGTTCTGGCCTGATTGCTTGGATCCGTCAGCCAATTCTCAAAGCAGGATACAAAGGGCAAATAAGGAGAGTTGTTCGATATTCTCCATTGCGTTACCTGCAATTGATACAGAAGAGCTAGGTGTGCCCTAAATGGAATGCCGTGAATATGGTTTTCCACATTGCCGTGTAGGTAAGCTGTGTGGTGTGTGCACGCTGCTTTCAGAGTAGGCATGAGCTAAAACAAAGAAAATGTACTGCTGAGCTGCCCGTGTGAATGCCGGCTGAGCAGATTCCTGCCAGATGTCGGACTTCTGCAGTGTGTCATCGTCAGGTCCGATATATGGTGACGGAGGTATTCCGGACAGGTAGACTGCATGGAGGTGATCACTCCGGAGACGGGTGTTGAAACAACCATGGAAATACCACTTCGGCCACTAGGGGCGCAACAGTGGCAGTAACAAAAACGTCGTCGCCGCCCACACCCTTAGGCACGAAGTGTTAATTTAATTTCGTCGTCGTAGACAACGCCAAGCAAGACAAATATTCATGCATCTGATGGATCCTGTGAAACCCGGAACACCAATTGGAAAACATAAGGAATAAGGCTGCAATTCGAGGCTATAAAGCTAAGAGACCTGGGGCGGGGATAAGAGACGTTAGATAGGGAAGGGATGCTAGTCAGCTACTCCACAGCAGCTGCAAAAGTCGGTAAGCACGTACGGCTGAGTTTAGGTCGAATTTGCGCAACGTAGTCTCTGCCATAAATTTGCAAACGTTGGGGGGGAATACACGTATCATGGCAGCGGCTGAGGGGAGAGGCGCGGGGAGGCGGGAGATCCCAAGAGAGTCTCTTGTCTCCTGTACGCAGGTCTTCCCTTTTCGTGTGACACTGTACTGCCGTATCTGACCATTCTGCAGCATTCATTATTGACCATATACATGCATATGGGATAGAGCTCGACACGCGGGTACAGAAAGCACGCTGATTCTTCCATCCCCGGTATTCACAAAATTTGCCTAAACGAAGGTACCCTTTTACCAGTAGTATGCACAGCAGTGCCTCTGAAAACGCATCCCCTTTTCCTATCCATAAACCTGGCTATCAGAAGCGGTGGAGAAATGCCACAGATAAAGACATTTGCGCAGGCAGCGATCCTTCTACAATATCGCACTATGAAGTTCTGCATATGCAAATGTTTTGGCATACCGGCGGGGGGCTCTACAACTTTATATTGTCTACAACCATCAAGTCCGATGTGATGGCTTCGATCACCCTATAAGACCACTACCCTTTCCACTACTTGGTGCTTAGAGAACAGAAATACTATTTCACTAAGACAGATGCGCCTCCACATATATGGCTGAGTCAAACTCTGCTTTGAAACTCCGCCGCAACTCCGCCCCCCAGCAAGAAAACAGTGCGCCGCCGTTCGACAATGATTTTAAACCCATTTTTTCTAAACTCGCGCAAAGTGTTGGGCAAGAAATACCTGCGCCGCCATGCATACGTGTCTAAGCCGCCATACGCAATCCCATACTTGAATCGTTTCTAGTGTACACATGCGGTCGACACGGAGTAACGTGTAATAGAGACCAATACCGTTATTGATAGTGATGATGAAGAGATTAATGGAGTTAGACATACGTAGATGGAAGTGAAGAAGATTGCGATTATTAATATGTTGAACCTGTTCCATTGGCAGCACAGACAGGGGGAAATGGTTATCGAGGAAAAAAAGAAAAAAGAAAAAGAGACACCCTTGGACGGGGTGTGGGGCTTTGTGAGTCCCCTTGACTCTTACTTCTTTTTTCCTTAGTCTGGTTCTTTGTCTACTTTTTTCCTATATAGTCTGTTAAGGCTTACTGCATATCCAGTAGCTAGGTCATGTACTTTCCTGAGTAGGTGTAGTGCTTCCTGTTTGTCAAATCCTAAATGCTTGGTCAGTATTTTCTCCGTGTGCTCATATATCGTTCCCGTGTTGCCGAATACCATCACATGTAGCGTCACTTTGTACCCATATAGTTCCAGTAGCTTCACCAGCGGTGTGTATTTTGTGTACTTTGTCTTTAGTGCTTCCTCCCAGCTCATTTCGTCTGTGTACGTTACCTCTATCAGGTGTATGTGACCCGCTTCCGCCATTGCCTTTTGGTGTGTGTACCCAGGCTGCTCGTTCCCTTTCTCAGTTCCCTCAAGCATTACTATGTCTACATAGTGCGGTATGGTGTCCTTTCCGTGCTCTGGTGCCGGTGTGTTTCGTCCGTCCAGTCTGCATTGCCCCCTTGTGAGCAGGAAGTCCTCTATTGGTCTCCCGTTGTTCATTCCCTTCCCTTTTTTTCCCGCATGTGTTCTTATTACACATCCTCCTTTCCTTCCTTTGCTAATTGCTTTTGCTATCATTTTGGTGGTCTCATCCGACCTGCTTATTATCATGTTCCTTATTTCCCTTTCCGTGCATCCTCCTAGCACATGGGCTGTGCGTATGAAGCCTCCCGCGTTCACTTGTCTGGGCATCCCGCAGCATTTGCATTTTTGCGCCCTTCCCCCTCCTTGCTGCTTCTTGTACGGTCCCGCCGGTAGCTTGTTTGCCCGGCATCTTAGCAGGACTGTCACATCATGCTCGTTTAGGTATTCTGTTCCTTTCTTCCAGTATTCATTAGAGAGCTTATGCATGGCTTTATCGCCTTTCAGGTGCTGCATGTACTTTTCTGGTTTTTCTCTTGTTGCTGTCAGTATTTTTTCTATCGAGGTCCTCCTCCATTCCCTCGCTTGGTGTGCTTCCTGTTGTGCTGCTTCCTGTTGCCGTGCCATTTCTTGGAGTGCTCTCCATTCTTCCTGTGCTTCATCCTGTTCTTGGGCCATTTCGCTGAGCTCGGCTGCAGTGTCCTCTTGTGTTGTCACGTCCTTGTTCTGTGCCTCCTGTAGCTTTGGTGCCTGCGTTGGCCCTCTTGCGACTTTTCCTTGAGCTCCTCTTTGCCCTTCAACTTCCCTTAGGGCTGGTTGGTCGGGTTCTGTCTGGTTTCGGGTTCTTCCTCGTTTTTGTCGTCTTCCTTGTCCTAATGTCTCCTCCTTCCGTATTGTTCTTGTCTCCCCTGCCTCTTCCTTACTCAGTTCTGCTTCTTGTGCGCTCTCTTGCCTGTAACCCCTCTTTTGTTTGGCTTGTCGAGCTGTTTGTACTTGTTGCTCCTGTCTTAGTGTCTCCTCCTCTTGTCGTTCCATCCTCTGGAGTTCTAGTTCCTCTTCCTCCTCTTGTTGCCATTCTGGTTCATCTGTCCAGGAGTCCGCCCAGGCTTCTACTATTTCTATTTCTGTAAGCTCCCGACTTTTCTGAGCATACTCTGCCTCCACCCTCTCAATGCGTTGTCTTTTGGTCTCCCATTCTTCGGGCCCGGTTTCTAGTTTTCTTTTTAGCCTTTGTATTATGTTTGTTTTTCCCGTCATTTTCGCTTCCCTTACCTTTTTTGTTACATGATTGAGTATTGCTTGGTGCCCTTCCAGTTGTCTGCCTGTGTCCTCACTTATTGCCAGTAGCGTTATTGTATCCGTGTTGTCGTGGTTAAGGCCGTATTCCCCTTCTTCACAGGCCTTTTTCGCCACCTCGTCCGCCATTTCGTTCCCATGTATTCCGACATGTGCCTTAACCTTGTATAGGGCCACCTTCGTTCCCTCCCTGTTTAACATTTGTATTTGCTTCATTATTTTCCACAGTATGTCCCTGTGTACATGCCTTTCCAGGGTGTGGGGCCTTCTCTTCATGTTTTGTATTTGGTAGAGCGAGGTTAGACTGTCCGTACATATGCTGACCTTTTCTTTTCCCGAGTTTGAGTCTAGTGTTAGTGCCATATATATGGCAGTGAGCTCCGCCCTGTTAACAGTTTGGCAGCGTCCCGTCCACCTTTGCATATGGCTCGTCTCCCGTCCCCCTCTTGGGTCCCAGACTCCTGCTGCCGTTACTTCCTCTACTTCCCCGTTTTCCTTTTTGACTTTTCTTTGGCTGCCATCTGTGTAGACCATATCATTTTTGTTATGCCTCCTATGAGGCTCTGGGTATCCCTTTTTGTGGTTATCCCACCGGCTTTCTGGTGGTGGTTCGGCTTTCTCTATTTCACCCCTTTCCCATTGCAGCCATTGGTCCCCGTTTATGTCTTCTTCTGTTGTGTCTGGGCACGTAAACTGTAGTGCCCATCTTCTTAGTGCGTCCCTGTTTATTTCCTCTCTGCTCCACGTAGTGTTGGCTCTTAGCACGTCCATGGTTGTTGGCCTCGGTCCCCTGTCCCCTCCTCTGTGCTCCCCTTCCTTTTTCCTGTCTTCCATCCAGCGGTCAATTATTTCCTCTGTGTGGTTCTCCAGGTGGCAGCTTGGCATTGCTTGCACCACCGGTAGTTCATGGTTTGTCCATGGCGCTGGGTCTATGACGCAGTCCCTCTCCCATTCTGTAATTGACCTAGGTTGCCTGTCTGCATCTCTAAGGGTCAGAGGCCTGTGCATGTAGCATGCTCTGCCTATCGTCCTAACTTTGCTTTGCGGGCATTTGAGAAGGGCCTTGCTGAATATGTCGTGGGTTTTAAGTGCGTCCGGGCAGTATTTTCTCCATCCTGCCGCGTTCGCTACTATCAGTATTCTCATGTTCCAGTTACATTGTTTGGGTTTCTGTAGGTTTCCTTGCATCCAGTGGTCAGGTGGCAGGAAGGTGAACTGCCCTTCCTTTATCTCAAGCAGCTCATGTACCCTGTATCCCATGTGCTTGTTTAGCAGTTTTCTGTACGGGCTTTTGGCATATGTGGGGTATATCCCTACCCCTAGGACGGGTTCTGCTGTTTTTGTGGAGTTAATTGCCTTTTTCAGTGCCTTGTAGAGGTCCCCTGCTGTATACTCCGGGTTGAATTGGTACGACCCCAGTTTTTCCCATTGCTCTTCCCATGCCGAGCCAATGGCCCCAAATACCGAGTCTCGTGGGTATTGTGAGTAGTATTTTTTAGTGTTTTTGTGTACATTGAGTGGCGAGGCAAACACCTCTGTATGGACTCCCATGGCCGTGTGCACCGCCTCCATCATTTCCGGGGGGAAGGTCCAGTGGTTTTGGAGGTTCCGTTTTCTGTGTTTAATTTCTGCTTTGCTGGAGTATCTTATCAGTAATTGTGCAATTTCCTCCTCGAAGGTGTTGACCTGTATTTTGTGTTCTACACTTAGTTTCAGCCTTTTGGCCAGTTGTTTTTCTGTTGGCCTTTGTGCCGTGCTGTCCCCCACCGCCTCGGCGTATCTGTCGTACAATTCTCTAACTTTTGCTGTGCTTAGTGTGCCTATAAGGCCCCCATCCGGCTCGTAGCAGTAGGTGGTGTCACCTTCCGCGCGTAGTTGCCTGTCTTTTGTTCCTGTGTGCCTAATGTCTTGGTCCGGGTTCGTTTCCCTTGTGCATATTTCCAGGTGTGTTACATGTTTCCAGTATCTCTGTTCACCGTTTGGCTGCCCTGCCAGTATTTCTTCGACGGGTTCACGTTTGGTCTTTTTGTCTTTTTTGTCATTTTCCCATTCCTCCACAAGGTTCTGCCATCCGTGGTCTGAGGAGAGGTTGTGTTTGAGCAGGTGTGTTCTTACTGTTTCTTCTGTGCTCCACGTCGTTTGTTCCCTCCCTTCGCTGTTGGTCCACCGTACTTCGTACTGTGTTACTTTCGAGGTCACATCGGTGTAGTTTTGTAGGTACTGTCTACTCGCCAGTATCCTGGCGGGCGTGTATGTTCCCTCTTGTTCTAGCGTGTCCATTTGGTCCTCTTGTGTTGACCACTGGCCTCTGTCTCGTTGCTCTGTCTTCCTCTTTATTCTTCCCCGTGGGTTTCTCGCGGTCATCACATCATCTTCCTCCTTCTCCTGGTTAGTTTCTATGCCCAGAGTTTCCTTCTCCTGTTCCGTCCATTCCACGTCTGCCTGTTCGAAGTGTTTTGTTTGGTTGGCTAGTGGGTACATGGACAGTAGTTGCAGTATGTCCTTCAGGCTATTTCCAGCCTCATGTAGCGCCTTTATTTGCGCCGGCCAGTCGCTTATGTTTTCCATGCTTACCGTACTTTTGGTGTACCTCTCTAGTTCTCCTGTTTTCCGTTCCTGTACGTATTCTGGTTTCAACCTTCTGTTCCACACATGGTCCCAGTGGTCCCCTGGTTTCTTAATGTCGTTGGGCTGTGCCTCACAAATGTATGGGTATAGGTGCATCATGCCTTGTGCTATCTTTGTTGCCGTCTTGTTGTCGTGTTTTCTTCCACCTGTTGCCTTTAGTGTTTTTATTGGTATAGCACTTTTCCCATCTGCTGTGGTTAGGTTTTTGAGGTCCGGGTAATTTCTGAATAGTGTGAGCATTTTGGTGAAATTTATTTGCTTAGTAGCTTGCTGAGTTTTCGTTTCCCGTATTACATTTACTGCCCCCATTTTTTCAGAGCCTGTCGTCGCAGGCTGCAACTGTGGGTCTCTGTATTCTTTGTCCATTCGCCTGAGGTGCTTGGTTGCTCTGGTGGTGCCCTCCATTTCCGCGTTTGTGTATACCCTTTTTGCCTTTCCCAGCTGTCTCATTATAGGTAGTGTTTCTTTAGCTAGTTCCTGCATATGGCTCCCTACCCCTTTTACGTGTATCCCATATTCATTCAGAGCGTTCATTTTCCTTAGAGTGTTTGTTTGTGTTTGTAGTCCCATCTTTAGCTTGCTTCTTGCGCTGCTGTGTCCTCTTTCCTCGAAGTGTTTTTCCAGTAGCCCGGCTGTGGACCTGCTGACTTGCGACATTCTTTGTCTGGTTAGGAGGTTTCTCTCCCTTTTGCCATATCCCATTTGGACACCCTTGTCTTCCTCACTCTGAACGGCCCCTGCCAATCCCGTGTAGACCTCCTGTGCATATATTGCCTGTAGGGACTGGAGTCCCAGTCCATATTCCTCTTTTTCCTCCGTGTTTAGTTCATTAGGAGTGCCGTTCGCCGGAAGTCCGTATATTCTTTTCATCGCGGCCCCCAGCTGGTTTTCAGCCTGCTGTATTTCACCCTGTGTGTATATTCCGAGGTGGAGCCCGTATTTGAATTTTCCTAGTATGGCTGACTTCAGGGAGTACTCTTTTTGTCTTTGTGTGAGGGGGGTGGCCAGTAGTGCGTCTATTCTTCGCCTGAGCTCCTGCAGTGATTTTCTTTTTTCTTCTTTCCACGTCCCCAGCATATTGAGAAGGACCCCTAGGTATTTATAGGTGTCTCCGGCTTTGAGGACCTTCAATGTTCGACTTCCGCATTTCACCCCTTGGTGTCTACCTTCTTTTACATTTTTGTTGCCATGTTCTACCCCTGTTATCTTTGTTTTATCCTCGTTTATTCTGAGTCCACTCCAGTCTCCGAATGTCGAGAGTTTCTCCAGTTGTTGCTCCATCCCTGTCATCAGTTTTGTTAGTATAATTAGGTCGTCCACAAACGCCCCCGAGGAGGTTCTCAGCTCCCCTCTGAGCCCCTTGTCGGTCGCATACTTGTGCTGGTACCCGTGGTCCCCTACCTCTAGCCATCGTAGGAGAGGCTCCAGGTATAGTATGAATAGTAATGGGCTCATGCTGTCCCCTTGCAGAATACCCCTTCTTATTGGTACTTCTTCCGAGACTTGGTCCCCTACCTTTGCTCTCATTTGCATGGAGTCCTCCTCTTTTTCGCCCAGTATATCCCTAACGGCTTCAGTGAGTTGTGGTGGCACCCCTAGGTGTTTTAGTGTCATAATAAGTCTTTTGTGGTCAACTGACCCATACGCATTTTCAAAATCCACGTAGGTTGCATGTAGGTTTCTTTTGGAGAGGTTGGCGTCTTCAATAGCATTAGTTACCCTGGTGAGTTGCTTCATTGTGTTGTGGTTTTCCCTTGAGCCCTCCTGTGCTTCCGAGAGCATGCCGTTTATTTCACAGAAGTCAGCCAGCATTTTTGTTAGTACTGTGGTATATAATTTGAACAGGCAATCCAGTAGAGCTATAGGTCTGTAGTTTTGCTGCTTCGTTACCTCGCCCTGTTTGTGGTGGAAGCAGAAGTAGCCTTTTTTCCATGGTAGGGGGGTGTGTCTGTGTTCCCACATTAGCCCCATGAGTTCACACAGTTGGTCATGGAATCTGTCCGGCATCTGTTTCAATATTTCATTTTGTATCCCCATGGGCCCAGCCGCTTTGTTGGTTTTCATTTTCTTCACCGCTTGCCGGTAGGCTTCTTTGTCCACCCTTAAGTTTACCTTTGTTTGGTCCGGCCTTGTGCATTGGTTCTCCTTCATGTAGTTCTTGTACCTCTCATCAAGCCAAGGTGGCGTACTTTTAAGTCCTTTCTCTGGTTCCCTCATTTTGTATGGCTCCGACCTCGCAATGTGTTCACCCATTGCCTGTGCTACTTTTTGGTGCCCTACTACTAGTTCCCCTTGTGTTGTTTCTATTGCTTGTATTGCTGCAGCCGGTGCTGCTCCATTTTCTATCTCTTTTTTGTAAATCAGTTTGTGGTAGTGTTTTATGTTGCCCCAGTATCTTTCTCTCATTTTCATTCTTGTTTTCTGTTTTCGGTTTGCCTCGTGCTCTTTAATGCACTTTCTTGCCTCTTTTGTTGCAAGCTTTTTCTGCTCCCGTTCCCATTGCTCCCATTCCCTCATTTCACTCGTTCGGTTGTCGTAACCTTCCGTCCGTACTTCCTCGGCTGCTTGTTCTCGTGTTTCTATGTCTTTCTTCCATAATGCTATATTCTCACGGCATCTGTTTCTTTCTTTCAGGTGGCCGTCCCTTTCCTTGCGTAGGGTTTTCGGGAGGTGTAGTCCATGTTGTTGTTCTGGTGCCGCCGCTTGTTTCGGTAGGTTGACATCCATCATTGCCCTGTCTCTTGCTTCCCCCATTATTTTTGCAACCACTTCTCCCGCGTAGTCTATTGCCCTTTTTCTGTGCCTTGTGCTGTTTGCTGTTTTTATTCCGTTTATTGCCTCTTGCATTTCCTCTTGTAATTCTTTTGTATATGCGGCGTCCAGTGTTTGCCTGAGGGTGTTCCCCTCTGCTTCTGTTAGCGGGAGTTTCAGTCTGTCTGCTTTCGCATGTTTTGACTTTTGTGCCGTCGGCCTGTGTGTCCCCCAGGCCTTTAGGTCCAATTGTGTCGTGCAGACCATTTTGTGGTCGCTCGTGTGTAGCTCAGTGAGTTCGCCCTCCGTCGGTTGCGTGTAGTATTGAAGCTCTGCTTTGCTCGCCAGCATTCTGTCTATGTTCCTTCGTTTATGCCATGTTAGGGTTGTTTCTCTGGTACCTCCCACATCTTGCAGACCCGTGGCTTCCATAGTGTTGTTCCATTCTTTGTCCCTGCTGTTTTTCGGTGTTCCCGTGGAGGCATTCAGGTCCCCACAAACTAGTACTGTTTGCCCTGTCGCATTTTCGCTGGCCGAGGTCACCATTCGCACATACTCCCGTATGCCGCTCCTGGCTGCCTCTCTGTCGAGTTCCCCTTGTCTTGCCTCTTCTGTCACGTCCTTCCCTTCCACCGGGTAGTATACCCCTATCAGGTGTAAATATTTTTCCCCCGGGAAGTGGAGCAGTGTGTGTGTGAGTACTCCTTGTAGGTGTGGTACCAGCACCTCGGTGTAGTTATGTGGTTTGGCATACTCCCCTGTGAGTATTATGGCCAGGCCTGCCGTGTAGTTGTTCTTATCTTCCTCTCCTTCCTCCTTCGGTATACTCGTGCATATATTTGACTGTTTCTTGTTTCTGAAGTGCCTTTTTATTTCCTCGTTTGCAGTCTTGGTTTCCGTGACTATTGCTATATCTATCTCCCATTTATTCATTTGTTCCTCCAGTTCGTATAGTGAGTGCCGGGCACCCTGTAGGTTCCATGTTAGGAAATTCACAGTATGTGGTTGTGCTCCTCGCATTTCCTCAATGTTTAGGTTCTCCGTTTTTGGCATGTTCCCACCCCATTGTCTCAGTGCCTCCAGGGACCCTTTGGCCTCCTCATTGTCCCTTTTGTTCGTTTTTGTTGGTGTGCTAGGTGGTAGGTTTTTCTTGGCGCTTGCGGGGGGCCGTAGCTTTTTTCTTGTTGCCGTGCCTGCCTCCCTTTTTAGTCTTTCGTTTGCTTGTTCTGTGCTTTCTGGACAGAACTGTAGTGTGGCCTGAACCAGCTTGTCCGTGGGTTTTGCGTTCTTTCCCTCCTTTGCTTCGCCTATGGCCCGTTGTTTTGTAGTAGGCGCCCTGCCCTCACCCTTCCTTTCATCGCCACTTGTGTTTTCCTCGTCCAGTCCAGTTGTGTGTTCCGTTATCTGCGTCTCTTGAATCTCCCCCTGTGCCTGTGCCGCGTTTCTGGTCCCGAGCTTGAAGTTCCCTGGTTTGCCATCAACATGCCAGTACTTCCAGCTACCTGCCACCCTTATCGCCTGCTCCCCTTGGCTGAACTTTTCCCATTCCGGTGGTGTACTATGTGTCTTTAGTCCACTATATCGCACCTTTTGCAGGTCATAGGCTTCTCGCAGTATGGTCCAAACATCTATAGCTGTTAGTAGTTCATCCTGTTTTTCTATCCCTCCTGTAGGTAGCCAGACGTGCGCCTGCATGTCCCGACGTGTTATTGTGAGCATTACCATCGCCCATTTTTCCCCATCCCTTATTGCTATTTGGGTTCGGCCGTCTACTGACAATTTTCCCATCGTTTCACCTATGAGGGCATCGGTTTCTTGTTGTAGCGCTTGAAGTGCTTCTTGAACGTTCATTATTGTTTGTATGCCCACCCCTTGTTGCCTCATTATGTCCTCCACCTGCTCCCTTGTGCGGTCACTCACCACTTCCCTCATGAAGGCATCCGCCGCGCACGTTCCTTGAGTTTGCGGCTGTTTTGCCCCAGTCCCTTTTGCTGGAGCCTCCATTGTCAGCTCGACTTCGCCCGTGGCATGTTCTGCATGTGGCGTATTTTCCCTCATAATGGCCGACTTTATCTTCGGCCCGAATCTGTCCCTACATCTGCTCACTACTTCTGTCGTGTGTAGTGTAACGCATCGACTGGTTTGAAGTGTGTTTGTGTACACGTACTGTATCCACGTTCCTTTCCTTTCCAACAGCCACTGTTGCCATAGTTCCGCAACATATATCACCCAGACGCCGCAGCTGTATGCATCATATTGGTGCTTATCATACATTGGCGTGGCTCTGGCTTCCTGGCACCCCATTGCCACCTTGTTGCTTGTCACCCATTTGCTTATTGCTGTTTGTAGTTCCTCCGCCATTCCCATGTGTTCTGGGGCAGTTTTCTTTCGTGTCTGTCTTTTCATGCCCATAGAATCATATACATAGGCCTGCAACGTGCAGTTACCCCTCGTGACGCAGACTCCTACCATCAGTAGTAGCCAGTGCCCGTTCCCTATTACCGGTATCTGGGTGCCACCCCTTTTGGCGACTTTTTCCTTTACCATTTCCAGAAATTTATTATCATTCTCCTTCAGCAATCTCAGTATTTCTTGTATGGTTGTTGACCCCGGAGGGTTTTCTTCCAGTGTTTCGAGCGCAAGGTCCACTTGGTACATATTTAACTTTCCATCCTTCGCGAATATCCCTTGCGTGGAGGAGTTCTTGGGGTACTGCCCTTCCATTTCCTCGTTCGAACATGTCCCCCCCCTATGTGTGAGGGCTGTAGTTCCGCTGCAGCATGCCCACCTATATCCTCCACCCTCACAGCTTTCCTGTCGGGTCCGGTGCCCAAGGCTTTCTCATGTGCTACCTCCGGTTTCCCTTTCATTATTTCGGGCTGTGGCATTACTTGTGGGCTTTTTGTCACTGGTTTCGCTTGTTTCATCCGTTCAGCCAGGGCGCCTAATACATCCAGTGTCACCTGCATAGTCATTAGTTGGGCCCCCACCATTCTTGCCATGCTCCGGTCTTCTCTTGTCATTCGGCACATTTCGCTATGCTTTTGTCCCCACCTACTGTGGTTCCTACCCCTCGTTTCTTGCCTTACTACCTGGTTGCTTCTAACTAGTTGTGGCCTGTCATATTTGGTACGCTGTACCCATCTGCATGTCTTCCCTTTCGTGTGCTCACTCCAGTATCTCCTTCCTCTTTTGTGTGCGTACGCATGCTCCTGCCGGTTCGCCCGTAGGTAGTATGTGAGGTTTCTCATGAGGTTTGCCCTTTGCTCCCTCTCTTCCGCTGTGGCTGACCACCTGGGGCCCTTTGAGGGCTTTTCCTGTGTTGTTCCTTGGCTTCGGTTGTCCTCCCCTTTTGGCATTTTTTCATTTCCCTTTCTTGTTTCAGTTGCTTGCCTGGTTATCGTTGTTGCTGCTGTGTTCCTTTTCTGCACGCATGTCACGCGCTCCCTTTCCGGTGTTTCTTTTTGCATTCCCGTTCCCACCTTTCTGCTAGCCTCCCTGCATGCTGTCATCCGTACCCTTTGCGTTGATTTTTGTGCTGGCGTTATTCTTCCGCCCCTATTACTTTTCGTCAGGACCGTAGCCGCAACGCAAATTGCAAGTATTGCTTTCATTAGTGTGCCTCGTGAGTTGCCTTCGTGTCCGTTACTTACTACGCATCTCCTTCGGGTATGTTTTCCTCCCCCCATAATGCCTCCCTTGTTACGCGTTACACGCTCATTTTGTCCCCTCACACCCTTCTTGTTGCATTTCTGAACTTCGTTTTCCTCAATCCTTATTCGTATATACCCTATGGGTGTCCCCTCAAAGTATTTCCCCTTTTGGGCCATTTGCACAAAACTTCGTATTTTTACGTAGAGCTCCTGGAGCAATTCGCTAAATGTCCAATGTCGTCCGTTCAAGCTCATTTTCATTTGTTGTTTGTATTTTACCATTTGTAGGCCCTGTGCGAAATTTTTTCGTCTAATTTTGTTATTATGTGCACCTATATCCCCCTTTTTCTGTAGGTACTGACCCTTTGGGTTAGGGTTTCCCTTCATTTCCCTGTACATAGCTGTGCAAGCTGTTGTAATTGGCCTTTTCCCTTTCAATGTATCTTGTGGGTTCCTCTTGTTATTGTTGTCCCTATCGTTTCGTCGGTGTGCATGTTCTTCTGGCTTAACACGGTTTTCCTTGTTACGCGTTACACACGTCTGCAGCGTCGTCCCGTTCCTTTTGCAGCATATCTGGGCTTCATTCTTCCCCATATATCTTTGTGCATAACTCTTGGTTGCCTCCTTAAAATATTGCTCTGCTGGGGTCGTTTTTACAAAACTTCGAATTTTTACGTAGAGCTTCTGGAGCAATTCGCTAAATGTCCAAAGTCGTCCGTTCAAGTTCATTTTCATTTCATGTTCGTATTTTGCCATTTGTAGGCCCTGTGTAAAATATTTCCGTCTAATTTTACTTTTATGTGCCCCTATTCCCTCCCTTTTCTGTAGGTAAGCCCCATTTGGGTTAGGGTTTCCCCTTGTTTTCCTCCATATGGCTGTACGGGTTGTTGCAGTTAGCCTATTTCCATTCAATATATCCTGTGGGTTCCTCTTGTTGTTACTATCCCCGTCGTCTCGCCAGTGTGCATGTTCTCCCGACCCCGCATTCTTCTTCCTGTTACGCGTTACTTTTGCCTGCAGCATCATCCCGTCCTTTCTGCCATATATCTGGACCTCATTCTTCTCAATATGTCTTCGTGTTTGACCCTCAGTTGTCTCCTTGAAATATTGCTCTGTCAGAACTGTTTTTACAAAATTTCGTATTTTAACGTAGAGCTCCTGGAGCAATTCGCTAAATGCCGTAATTTGCCGGTTACTCCTGAAAGTGTGAATATTGTCTGCCATTTTGCAATAAAGTCCCCATAGTAACTTTCCTGTCAGGCTGACCATTGTCTTCACTCTCTGGGGCTGGTTTGTGCTTATTTTGCTTAGGGTAGGCTTAGGGTTCCCCTCTTGTCCTAGTGGGAGTTCCTGAATGTGTTCTCTGCTGCTTACCTCCCTTGTGCATGGGGAACTGGCCTCGGGTGACCTGCTTGTTACTTTAATTCTGTTTACTATCTCATAGTGTATTTTATTGCAACTGCAGCTACTTAATGTCGTTGTATGTTTTATATTATTTTCTGCAGCTCTTGTGCCAGGTGTGCCCGCCCTTTCCCTATGTTGTATTGAGTTTGATGCTGCTACCTTGTCAACAGTGTGGTGGCAGTTGGTGCCTATGTTATTGCTAACCCTCTCACACTTGTGTCTAGTCGTGGGCTTTGCAGCCTAGGTTCCGATCAGCACTGTGCAGGAGTACAGGCACGATGTACTATTACCAACAGCAGGTTTGGATTTAGCAGAGTTACTTTTTACTTCAGGTATTTGTTTAACCAGGACTTTCTGGTGTACAGGGCTTTTCCTAGCTTCAAAACTGTAAGGGCCTATACAGGATGTGGCCTCTGCCAGGCTGTTTCTGTCAGCCCCTCGAGCGTTGGCTTCGGTTGGAGCGCGGCTCCGCCAGCTGTTCCAGCTGTTCCAGCTTTTTCCTTTCGTCTGCCTTGGCCTGCGATGCATACAGCAACCCAACCAGTACTTATTCGGCTGATTCCCCTTCCTCTTGTGCTGTGTTCGCACGACTGGTTCTGTGATGCAAGTGGTGGGGTTCCACTTTTCGTCTTGTGCCTGATTTCGGAGCCGATGCCCAAGCTTTTTAGTCAGATTGTGTGTTCCTGTGCTGTTACCCCCAACGCCATATGCGAGGGGTCCCTTATCCCGTGAGGATGATTTTTCCCCGAGGGAACTTACCCGTGCTTTTTGCAGACGTCTGAGCTCTGACAGCGTCTCGTCGTCGATCTCCATACCTCCCTCGCTGTCAGATGGCTCACTCGCTTCTCGTGGCCGGCGTAGATTTTTCTTAGCCGGCTCGGGGGTGCGTTGACCTTTCAGCAGCTTGGCCAGTGCCTTGTTGGAGTTGCTGAAGGACTCCAGTATGTCGCTGGAGATCCCGAGATGCTGCTTCTGGAACTCGCGGGTCTCTTCAGTAAGGTCGATCACGGAGTCCTTCACCTCGTCCACCTTGCTGGAGACCTGGTTCGTTGCCTCAACGCTGTCCGTGAAGCCGCTTTTACACGTACCCTCGAGCTTCTCCACGGCTTTGCGGAGCTCGTTGATCGCCTCGTCACCGGCCCCGCCCTTCGCAACTTTCGCCCACTGGTTGGAGAGCTTGCTCTCCAGCGCCTGTACGATGTCCTCCGTCTGCTGCGCCCCCGCTGCTGGTGGCGCTGCCCTCCCTCTTCTGCCCTTAAACTTGTCTCCCGTGCGAGAAAAGTCAGAGTGTTGGAGGAGGTAGGAGCGAGATTTGTTGGGGAGAGAGAGACGGACCGTACGTCTGTCTTGCTTCCCCAGCCACTCATACGCTGCTTCGCTGGCTAGCCCGGTGAAAAGATTGCCGCTCTTTGTTATTCTTACTCGCATGTACGTTTCTGGCTTTGCTGGGTCGGTCCCTGGCCTCACCGTCGTCGCTGGCAGCGGCTTCAGATGCTCTGCTGCTTCGCCCAAGCCCGCCTGTGTAAACACCTCCTGGATGGCCGCGACTAAGTTCGGGAGGTCCGCGGCCAAGTTGATGGTGCTCCCCTTATCAACTACGATCACCTCTGTCTCGTCCTCGCCTCTGTTCGTTAGCGATGGTCTGATTCTTTGAACTGTGTATTCCCCGAGACCCGGGAAGGCCAGCACCTTCGACTCGATGTTGTCGGCGGCCTCCTCCGTGACCGCCACCAGCCGTATGCTGTTGGTGTGTTTCTCCATGTACGCGGGCAGTCCCCGCGCCCCTTTGATTGCCGACTCAACAGAGGGCATACTGCGCAGTTGTTTTTCCAAGTCTTTGGTCGTATGCCCACGCAGCTCTTCGCTGATTATGTGCAGCTGCCGCTCCGCGTTGCCTGTCCTGGTCTGCCTCGGATGAAATACCCGTACCCTCGGGATGCAAACGTCTGCTGCTTGGAAGTCATTTGCCCCCAGTGGTACGCAGTGAAGAGGTAGATGTGCCAGAGATGTCGCCAGCGCGGTGATGGCATATTCACTTTTTTCAAAGGTGAGATGAAACTCTGCTATCTTGTCAGCATACCAGCGTAGCTGGGTTTTGCCGCTGCACAGAACCGGAGCGGTGTCAGGGAGGTCGTGAAAGTGTCGGATCGCCGACTCCAGGTGGCCGATGTACTGCCTCGCTGCTTTTGGCTCTTCCCGAAAGGGTCCCACCGTCACCTGCGGTCCCTTCTTGTGCATGCCAACTTCATCCTGCTCCTCTGAGGTGAGGTCAGTGCAATTCACTACCAGTTGGTAGTGAGTTCTGCCGTGCCCTGCCGGGAGCCCGTAAATAGTTTCCAGTGGGAAGCCTCGCTGGTACTTAACGTTCCGCGCGTCCTCGTAGACGGTGGCCATGTACTCTGCCACCGCCTCCAGCGCCGTCATATCCGCGTCTGCTGCCCCCGCGGCCTCAATCAGTTTTTTCATATCTTCGCCATGTGTGTCGCAGAGTTCTGGCATGGTCGCTCCGCCTGGGTACCCGTCGGTTCTCTTCGCTGACTGCGCTCTTATTTCTTTGATGAACTCCTCGGTGTTCGCTTGGTCCGCTGATCCTCTTTCGTGCTCCATGAGCCTGCTCGATTTTTCTTCTTGCCCCACTTGCTGGGGACTTCTTTCTCCGAATTTTCGCACATTGCCGGCTTTCGTGTTGGCCATCTTAGGTTTTTCAGTGGCTGTACGACTTGTGTCTGGCTTGTTTGAGCAGGGGTGTCGGGCACTACATGCAAAGTACGGCGCTACAGATACGGACAGGGGAGTTTCGTGCACTGCAAGTACGGGTTGGCGCACCTCATGTCTTACCTGTGTCGCCCCATCGCCATTGTTACCGTTGTCTTGAAGCCCTGCGAGCACAGTTAGTAGAAAAATTACATTTTTTTAAAAATCTATTTTAGAGCCCGCGGCCCGGAGAGAGGTGCACGCCTCAGGCGGGTTCGCGAGAAGTGGTTATCGAGGAATAGAAAAGTGCATAATGGGGAATAGAAATTATGTCCATTTCTGGGGAATATATTATATGTCACACGCACATGCGTCTAGTATCACCGTTTGTATTATTTCCCCCCCACCCCACCTGTTCACTTGGTTATTGCAAACATGAGGAAGCCTCCGAAAAAGTACAATAGGGTGTGCCTTTCTTGCGACAAAGGCGGGCGTCGTTGTACTATTGAACACACTGATGGTATGCCTTTTATTGTCCTCTATTCAAGAAAGAGGACACGGTAAAAGATTCTCCATCAAAAATGAAAGGTGAGTTGCCCTTGCTTTCCACTCCCTTGTACAGTTGTGTGTGAAACTCTTGCGTTTTTTTCGATGTCAAATCTTTCGCTTCTTCGGAGTCGAAAAAAACGTACCACGCTTCCACATCTCCTAAGCTACGGTCAAAACCGGGGTATTCATCACATTTATCACACGGGGCATTGACACACCATAACTTTCCATATACATTCTACGTAATAAGTGTTAGGAACAACTTTTTTTGCGCAAGCAAGATTACGGGGCTTTCATTGAACCAGATACGGGGCTTTCGTTGAACCAGATACAGGGCTTTCGTTGAACTAGATACAGGGCTTTCGTGTCGCGATTATGAACAAGGGGCGGCAATGTATGAGATTAGATAAACTCCATGAATATGGGTCACACGCGAAATACCATAAGCTGACTGTGCACCTAGAAGTTTTCGGTGCTACAGATTTCAGGGTGGCTTACATGAGATATTTTCGACCGATCGCGCGTAACCGCCAATAAGAAGTGCGAGCACCTGAGATAGGCACCATGAATATGGGACGACAAGGAAAAGGGATCGCACGACAAAAGATAGATGGTTTGCAGACGCTGGCTACGCCAATCAGCGACGCGATCAGTTTCGATTTATATATTGGTAGATTAAAAAACTGCACCACAAAAAGCCCTTAAGTGTGGCGTCGTCGCGACAAATGCGATGCGACTGAATACAGGCTTCCGCAACATGCTGACATGGCATGGTATTTGCGACACGGTGCTTTCTTTCGTCGCACAAAGATTACAGTGTCACAGTTGAATGCCACACCCGAAACACTGTCATCAACTTTCATTCTGGGAGCTTCCTCGGTCTTCATCCGCTATCTTCATCCGCTATCTTCATCCGCTATCTTCATGTGTGATTAAAGGGCGCATGGGCCCTCCGTCGGAGACGGGAGGGTATATACCGTCCCCTACCTCTGAGATACTGTCCCATTTTACACATGTACCGAGACACGGTTGCGCCATCCAGACATGTGATCTCCATCGAATAATCGCACATCCCACCCGAGCCCCGGATCATGACAACCAATCGGCATCCCACATGAGCGGGGTCATCGATGGCAACATGCGGATCACGTCAAAGTATTTTTGAACCACATCCTAAAGAACTTCTCATAGTTCAAGCCGCCGCAACTGTCTCCACATACCTGTCAGACAGTACTTAAAAAAAAAAACACTTCCTCGGGCCCGTCGTCAGCGGCCCTTTACGCTCGCAAAGTATATTTTTCGCATTCTCCATGACCACTTTCCCGCCAGATCCGTCCCGCCCCCCTGGATATTTCTTCCGCCCGCCAGACTGTCCGCATGTTGTGCGCTGGCATCTTCCAGCGCAGCGCTGGATATGGGACGTGTTCTAGAGGAGCCGGCAATCCTCTAGATATTTTTCGCAGCGGAATCTGTTTTTAAGGTGACCTCCCCGTTGTTTCCTCCTTCAGTGCGTGTCTGCGACCTCTACATCCTTCGTTAATTAATTTTCTTTCAGAACATTTCTCTCGCACCCTGCAATGAACACTGAAAACGACAGGCCAATGCACGAGCGCGTTTTACGCGCTGTGCAGTTGTATTGTGGCAACTCCAGTCGTTCCAGCGGTTCAAGCTTTTGACATTTCCGAGGAATGGTCAAACGAAAACCTGCAGGTTGCTTTTCTGTGTTTCGTGATTTCCTACCACGTTCGCCACTTTCACAGGGTTCGTTCATGTGGGGGTGCAGACCGGAGATGACTCTCGCGTTCGTCAACCTTTCAAACCTTCCTCTGGCCAGCAGAATGTTTCGCCTGCCCGCAGACCGTTGCAGTCGGCGGACAACCTGCCTGCGCACTCGCCTCCGCACAGCCCTCTGCCTACCAGTCAGCCTGTCCACTCTCCTTCGAAAAGCCCGGTGCCTAAGAAGGCGAAAAGCACGGGCATGGAGACCGTCCTTCCAGCCCCTCCTGCTCCGGCTTCCACGAACCAGGTAATGCTTTTCCCCCGTTCTGCCAAATTGTTCCTGTCCTGCCAATTTGTTCCTGTCCTGCCATGTGATTTTGGCCATGATCGTTCACCTTATCCCCTGCGATGTCCGAGGGGAATACATGCTTCGGAAGGTATATTAAAGTGTCTTTGAGTGCCCGCTAATGTGAACGACCTCCGCCGGTGTAGGCCGTGGAAACAGTCACTGGGCAACTCTCCGCTCTGGTCGGGGGCGGTTAGCTCGCGAGGGCGCCGTCCATCCGGGAGTAAGTACCAACCGTTGCATTTATCCCTTTCGCCAGGACTGACCGGGCTTGCTGTGCATGTTTTCGTGTTGGTTTTTCTTTGTTGCTGACAGTTTGCTCGTGTATTGTAGGTTCCATCTCACCGTTCACCGTGGATCCGTTTGGCCGGGCGGGTCCCTCTGTCTTCTTTCCAAGAACACCGAAAGCAAGGGGAGGAATCCGGGATCCGTTTAAGGCGTATCACCCAGTCCAAGTATTCACGAACGTACGGCTGCAACACCCACGCGACCGCCGACGGCCTTGCTGGCCCATATGCCGAGAAGTACGTCTTAGATCCCGATACTGGTATATGGGATGTTTTTCAGAACGGCTACCCCCACTCCACTTCACTTTCCATCGTGCCAGAAGTTGGCATCTCTGCACAGTTTCGATCCACCGTGCAAGAAATTGCTGCCGTCCACCGTGGAAAGCCCTCACTCGTCCTCGATGCTGTCGTGAAGAAATTCTGGGATGGGACTGAAGAAAGCAAGTCTGACCTACCAACTCTCAAGCAAGTACAAAACTATGTCACCCGATTGAAAGCTGCCGATAGCCAGGCCATCGACACCGTTCGGCCCAGCTGTCTGATTATGTCCGCAGCCATTCCATGCCCGACAACTTTGATTCGTTCGCCCAGTGGGCATCTCGACCAAGAGCGTCACGCCTCGTTCATCGTCTTCTATGACAGGTTTCGTTTTCCCCTTCTCATCGTGTCTCCTGTATCCTTTGAATGTTTGTTTGCTTTTGTTCTACCTACTGCCCTCCTTTCATCCTGTTTACGGTTTTCTTAATGGCTTTCCTTGCATTTCGTATTCCGTATCCCCTGCGATGTCCGAGGGGAATACATGCTTCGGAAGGTATATTAAAGTGTCTTTGAGTGCCCGCTAATGTGATCGACCTCCGCCGGTGTGGGCCGTGGAAACAGTCACTGGGCAACTCTCCGCTCTGGTCGGGGGCGGTTAGCTCGCGAGGGCGCCGTCCATCCGGGAGTAAGTACCAACCGTTGCATTTATCCCTTTCGCCAGGACTGACCGGGCTTGCTGTGCATGTTAGCCTGACTCTTTTATTATGTTACTGACTTCCCTTTCTTTGTTTGCACGTTCTGTCAGGAGTCATCAGTATGTCCCCGCGATCGCCATGACCAATCTGGTTTTGGGAGAAAACATTAGACAAGAATACGCCAGCCATTCTCCTCATAACGTTTTCACCGTCACTACATGGGAAGCGTGTAGAGGGGGACCATCCTTATTAAATACAACTGTATTCCTTAAGTACCTTCTGTATTTTGTCAGGATTTACCAGTATTTCGGAACGCTTCCCATGTAGTGAGTACCTACGGTTATCTATGGCAGATCTGCATAAGTCGACACCACGATCCTTGTTATTACCGCCCATGCCCGCCTGCATTGCTCGCTTCCCAGCTCGCAAGTTAGTTATTGTTGATATGTTGTCATTATCTGAGAATCATTATTATAGTAAATATAAGTTCCACTTTGTGACAACTGTGAACTTATGTGAATTTCTGGAATTTCTGCGATCTGGGAACACGGCTCCGGCAACAATCTATGATTGTTGCTTTTGTCATTAACTGAGAATCATCATTATAGTAAGTATAAATTTCTGTTTGTGACACAGTCCGGTGTCCGGTGGTACACATCTGGAAATCTGCGATTTGGCTCCGGGAACAATCAAAGATTGTTCCTTTTCAGCTTGTCATAATTAGAGAAGTAGTATTATAGTAAATATAAGTTTCTGTTTGTGACAACTGTGAATTTGTGTAGATTGATCTGTGAACTTATGTAGATTGATCTGTGATCGGTGTTCCCATGCTGATGTAGATTTCTAGAATTTTGTGATCGGAGCTGATGAGAT
Organism: Cymbomonas tetramitiformis; assembly: GCA_001247695.2. Lineage (NCBI taxonomy): Eukaryota > Viridiplantae > Chlorophyta > Pyramimonadophyceae > Pyramimonadales > Pyramimonadaceae > Cymbomonas > Cymbomonas tetramitiformis. The sequence continues at coordinate 26,024 of LGRX02004393.1, forward strand.
TACGGGTTGTCATGCTTGTCATTATCTGAGAATCATTATTATAGTAAATCTAAGTTTCACTTTCTGACGCGCAGGTACAGCTGCAGAAATTTCTTGAAAAAAGTGAGGCAATGGTTACCTAAAATATTTTGGCGTTTCGTGCTTTTTTTTTTTGCGATTGCGATCCTTGTCATAAACTGAGAATGGTGTAAAAAGCCTGCCAAACAACAAAGTAGACTTGATGAAATCAATAAGTATACCGTCGGAGATTCCAAAAGACATATCAAGAAATTCAGCACCGATGTTGAAAAACTGAAGGTTCCCTTTACAACGTTTCTACAAAGGGCAGCACCTGATAGAAGTTCTTTGAACTATTGGCTACCCGAAAAGTCAAAAGGCGGAGTTGAGCAAGTATCAATGAGAGCAGTTTTTGAAGATGGGACTTCATCCAAATGGGTGAAAGGTTCGGATCGCCAAGATGTGATGATGAAATTTGAAGAGATGTTGCAGTCGCCTAAAGGTGGAGATAGCAGCAAAAATCAGCAACATTCAAAGAATGTTGCCCGGTCTGTTGAGGTTGCAAAAGATATTGAAGTTGAATATTACTCTTCTAAACCCCCGGAAGGTAAGGGTAGCAAATGTACGGCAGCACCCAAGAATAGTGTTGAATTGCGACTGAAGCAATGTGTGATTAAGATTGAATCTCGCAACAATTGTGGTATCAAATCTTTGGAACTCTTACATAGGAAACGAAAATTAGATAAGATGTTGAGTGATAATCTTATTAAAAAGAATCAATATGAAAACAAATGGAAGCAACTCAAAAGAGATGCCAGCAATCGTAGAGGCAATATTACAACAACGGCTCGGGCATTGCGTTTGAAATTGTTCCCGAAAATGAATCAAGATGGAATCAATATAGAAGACTTTCCTATTTTAGAAAAACATTATGAAATTAACATATTTGTTTGGTGTATCACGGAACGTCTTGGTGGTGAACCAATCATGTATTACCCGCCGTACTTCAACGAACACAATGACTATTCAAGTTATAATGATAGTTATCACATACTCTTACATGACAATCACTATGAACCGATTACAAGGATTGATTGTTTCAAAGGTAAGACCTATAGACCATCATGTTCTCAATGCAAGTCCCAAAAATGTATCTTTGCAAACAAAAAGACACGATTGTCAGCAGGCAATAAACAATGGCATTATTGTGAGATATGCAATCGTAAGTTCATGAATGAAGAGTATTACGATCTCCATAAGGAATTATTGACCTGTGCTAATGTACACAATTGTAAATTATGTAATGTTACCTTTAATTCTAAAGAGAAACCCATATGTGGATATAAGTCATGTACTAATTGCAAGATTGTTTGTAATCTGCATGAGCACAAGTGTTATATGACAAAAGTTCAACCGAAGCCTGTATTGAACTATAAAACCATTGTGTGTTTTGGTTTTGAAACTCGGAATGATAACGGCAAATTGATTGTCAATCATTGTGAAAGCCAATATCACGATGGTTCATTTGTAATTCACAAAACAATAGACGACTTTCGGGAATGGGTTTATCTAAAAAAACATGATGAGTATACCTTCATTGCCCATTGTAGATCTAAGTTTGATTTCCGATTGATAGTTGAACATATCATCAATGTACAACGAAAACCTCCGAAGGATATCTTGTATACTGGTGCCGACATTCTATGTATGAGGATTGGAAATGTAAGATTTATTGATTCATATATGTTCATGGCAAGACCATTACATAGTCTTCCCGAAATGTTTGGCTTTGAACATGAAATTACGAAGGGATATTATCCACATCTTTTTAATACAAAAGAGAACGAGAATTACATGGGTCTTTATCCCGATATCAAATATTACAATCCCGAAATCTTACAACCTGAAGCTTATACAAAGTTATATCATTGGTGGTTTGATAGAAAGAGTAAATGTTGTATATTTGAACATCCAAAAGAGCTTGCGAGATATTGTCACGATGATGTATCGATTCTACGACGAGCCGTCTTCGCTTTCAGAGATTGTTTTCTAAAGATTACCGATAATAAGTTTGATCCATTCAGCTACCTAACTTTGGCTCAATTGGCTGTGAACATATGGAAAAATGATTGTATGCCCAAGGACTCGGTAGGTATACTACAATCACTGACCAAATCTCAGAATGCATCTATCAAAGAGAATCAATGGTTAGATTATATAATACACACAACGTCGGCGAAGCTTGTCGTAGATTTGGATGGTAAACGAACCTATAAACTCAAATCTTTACATATATATGTTGATGGTTATGATAAAACATCAAACACCGTATATGAATTTCTTGGAAGTTGGTATCATGCCGATTTGAAGAAGTATCACAAAGATGATATTCAGTATCAACAAGGTCGGCGATCAGGCATGACATTTGGCGAAGTCAATCGTCAGACAATGAAACGATTAGATGATATAAAGTCAGCTGGATATAATCTCACATACATATGGGAATCTGAATGGGATATACAAATCGCTCAATTGAAAACTTCAAATGTTGGAAAGGCATTTTTGGAAAGGCAAATGTTAGCTTCTCCCATTCATGATAGAGATTCCTATCACGGTGCAAGAGTTGATTTAGGTAAGTTGTTTTATAAATGCAAAGATAATGAATATATCAGATATCAAGATTTCAATTCTATGTATCCATCTATAATAATGAAAACGAAGCGATTTCCAAAAGGCCACCCGGAGATAATCAGAAATGTAAAATCACTTGACATTCATGGTTACTTTGGATTGATTAAGTGTAAAATACAACCAAATAAACATCTCAAATTTGGTGTACTCCCACACGTGACCAACAAATTGATCTTTCCGTTGTATGAAATGGTCGGAACATGGACCACTGTGGAATTAGAGAAGGCGATTGAAAAGGGATAGCAGATTCTTGACATATACGAAATCACGCATTGGAAGGAGACTACAACTGATTTGTTTGGTACATACATAGATAAGTTTTTAAAACTCAAGACTGAGTCGTCGAAACCATCGGAGGGTGACATAGATATGTTCATAAAAAACTTTGAGTTTCATGAAGGTATAAAGTTAGACAAATGTAATCTGAAATACAATCCAGGTATGAGACAAGTTGCAAAAGACATGCAAAATATACTATATGGCAAACTCGGTGAACGATCTAACAAAGCTAAAAGTAAGGTCATTCAGAACCCAGGTGAGTTCTACAATACAATCAATAATAAAAGGTATGATTGTAAATATGAGTTTATTGGACCTGAAGAGAATGAGATGGTTTTGATGAATTTTACCGAGAATTCTGAGGTGTATGCCGACGCACGGTTTTCAACGAACGAGGTGTTGGCCGCGTTCATAACCAGCTATGGACGACTGAAATTGTACGAGCTGATAGAAGCCACCGGGTTTTTAAATGTATTATACTTTGATACTGATTCTATTATATATATAGAAACAAAAGAGAATTATCATATATATCACGGTACTGGTTATCGACAACCATGGTTAGGTTTTATCTTAAGTGTGAACTTCAAGGATTGGAAAAAGAACATGGGAAGTGTATTGAATTTCTGAGCACTGGACCTAAATCATATAGCTTGAAGTTCAACGATGAATATTGTCTGACAAATATAAAGGGATTCTCCTTGAGTACTGAAAACTTAGAACATATCAATCATGATGTTATGAAAGATTGGATTCTAAATCAAAGGAACGATCCAGTAAAGATGAACAACTTTGTTATCAGACATGCACCAAACTCGTTAGGATTAGAGACAAGATCGGAATCCAAGACATTCAATTTCAGTTACGACAAAGGAAACATTGATTGGAAGACATGGGACATTTTACCATTGTCATAAAGTGGGGATTGATCTTACTATACTAATGATTCTCTAATTGTGACACATTTGTTTTTGTCAGAAACTGAGAATTGTATATATAGTAATTGTAAGTTTCACTTTGTGACACCCTACCACAACAATCGGTCTGCATAATATCCATTGCTACCGACGACATTGCGATCTTTCTGATGTCTGATTTTGTATAACCGACGTCTTTCATCGGCATACTGTTTACCCTTACTGGCCATGTATGTAGGATCAGAAGCACCTCGCTGTCTGTACCGGGAGGCACGGACAGCTCAGGGGTATGCCCCGAGGCGTATGCCCCATGGGTATGCCCCGAGGCGTATGCCCCAAGGCGCATGCCCCAGGGGCAAGGCATGCCCCATGGGGCAAGGCATGCCCCATGGGGCAAGGCATGCCCCATGCCCCATGCCCCATGCCCCGAGCGTGCATGCCCCACTCGCGAATAATGGGGAGTTATCGGATATTCACATAAGTAAGCGAGTGGGGAAAATAATCGATGACAAAGCAGATTTCAGGAGAATATCTGTAATGAAATGATTCATGGTAGATTCCAGGAGAACATCTGCAATGGCAATACAAGTATCATGATCTGCCTGATGATTGGTGGAGGAGTAACATAATCAGGCATGGGCTGCTGGTAATTGGCCGATGACAGATGTCAATCTAGGAATCCTGCTAGTGAGTTAAAGAGCAACATGTTGAAAGGGGAAGCTTGGAAAAAGTGAACCGGAGTTAGTGTTGATCAAGAGAAATTAAGGACAAGTTTTACATGTTAGTGTTAGGCTGTATGCCAAGACTGAACATAAGGATATAGATGTTATAGGTTTGCGACCATACATTATATCGAAAAGTGATAGTATTGCTAGGCTGCATAGCCAGTATATGTCATGCAAATAAACAGTGGAATATAAGGCTAGAAGCCTATGTGATACACCAAAAACAATAGAAAACATAAAAGGAAAAGAAAGAAGATAAAAGAAAATAAAGAAAATAAAGAGATGAAAATGTATAAGTTATCAGATATGCGCTGGTACAAATTGGTTCTCAGATGATGGGAACGTTCTATGGGCCTGTGGGATCTGCGAGTTACAACCCGATCCCCCACTTTCGGGCAAGACGTTGCTGCGCTGGCCCCCACCGCTGTCGTCGCCGAAATTTCGCCATAGCCTCCGGCGGCCCTGGACGACGTAGGCGATCCCCACTTTCGGGCAGAGGTTTGCTGCTTGGCCCCCGCTGCTGTCGTTTGCCATTTCATATAGCCTCCGGCGGCCATGGACGATTAGGGACCCGATCACCACTTTCGGGCAGAGGTTCTTTGCCTTTGGCCCCCCACCAGCTTGTCGTTGCCAAAATTTTCGCCACTAGCCTCCGGGGGACACGGACGGCAGTGAGGGCCGATCCCCACTTTCGGGCAAGATACTACGACGGCGGGTCCGGAGTCGGTTAGTGATCATAATCGCCGGGTCGAGTTTCTGCTTGCCACCGCGAGTCGGTAGCAGCTCGCTCCTGATGAGGGGACCTTTGCCGCAAGAGGCACGATCCCGAGCTCCGGTAACCAGGATTCAACGGTGCCAGTACCTCCCGAGCCAGGGGACCCTACAGTGTGAACCGGCGCAGCAGCCGGTTGCAACGGTGCCGGCCCGGGTACAGCAAGGTGGGCCGGTGCCGAAAAGGGCTGTTCCAGGGATCCGGGTCCCACCGGCGGCGGGTGAGACGGCACCTGCGTGAGCCACGGCGCTCTCGGCTGCAATTGGCGAGATTGGAAAGCCCAGTGAAGCTGCTGGTCCAGCTGTTGCCGCAATTGTTGCTGGGGAAAAAAATGTTGCTGGTGAAAAAATTGTTGCTGCTGGAAATTTTGCTGCTGTTGAATTTGCTGCTGTTGAATTTGCTGCGGCGTCATCTTAAACCCCGCGTTGAAAACAGCCCCGGACTGCGCAGTAAATTGTCCAGCCCCGGTGTACGGGGACATATAAACGCCAGTCGATTGCGGTACAGACGGCTGCGGGACTTCATAATGGGCGCCCAAATTCGACACCGCCGGCACAAAGGGCGCTACGGATTGCGGATGTGTCACCGCGCTGGTGATCGACGGATAAGTCCCGACGCTGTTAAAGCTGTTGTTCATCATCATTGTCGTGTCGTACAGTAGACGCGTTTCGGAAACAACTGCTGACAAAGAAGTGATCGATCACCGGGAAAAAGCAGCCGGTAAAAGAATTGTGCGGAAAGGCCGTCTGAGAAAGAAGATTTCTTCCGGAACACAGCGCTACTGCCGTCGTTTGTTATACCAAGCTTGCGCACGGAACCGGCAGCAAGCGAGAGGTTACAAACGGACGTCGATTGACACAGTTTTCACACGAATTTGCCGTTGAAAGACAAATCGCGCGGAAAGATCGCCGTTCGAGAGGGAAAAAGCACCAAAATACGGTGCAGTCGCTGTCGTCCAATTAATAACGTACGGTCGTTGCCGGCACAGAAGGCTGCTAACACTTGCCTCGGCTAAAATTAGTTCTCGGAGCCAGCCCGCGTCGTAAGACCACACCGCTTAGCACTCTGCTCCGAGATGAAGTTGTCGGAGGCTCCCTAGTCAATCAACATCTTGACCGTGTGCCCTCTGAGGGTCGCGTAGAACACCAGTAGCAGCGGTCCCTCTTCATCATGCGCCGCTGCAAGAGTCCCCTCAATGTCGGTCTTCCATTGGACTCCCCCATCCGTGCGTATGCTCTTGCACTTGAGGTTGGGGAGGAGATTGTCCGAGGCGTCACGGCACTCCTCCGCCGTTTGCCTACACACGGCGTAGAACTCTTCATCCAGCAAGTCGATGTCTTCAGTCGGGTGGCTGATGAGATCGTCTGCGCTCGCTGTCAGCAGGGCACCCGTTGAAGTGCATTCGCTCGGGGTGGGGCTGACATGAGTGGTATCGCTGGTAGTGGGGCTCACATGAGTGGTGCCGCTGGTGGTAGGTCTCGCGTGGGTGGTACTCTCTGTAGGGCTCACATGGGTAGTGCCACTCGCTGTGGGGCTCACGTGGGTAGTGCCGCTCGCTGTGGGGCTCACATGGGTAGTGGCACTGGTGGTGAGACTGGTATGGGAGGTTCCAATGTAGTCAAGGGGGTCCTCGTCACTCTGCGGGGGACTGCTGGTGGAGGGATCGAGGGCGAGTTGGTGGGAGCTCGGGTGGTTCTCTTCAGACCTCGCCTCATGAGCTCCAGCTGCCGCCATCTGCTGGGTGTAGCAGAGCGAATCGGCCGAGGAGTCCTCCTCCATTGCCCGGGATCGTCGACGATAGGGTGACTGTCCAGACGGGGCGGCTCGCCCTCTGCTTCATGCGCCTTGACAGTGGTCATCTGCTGGGTGAAGCAGAGCGAGCTGGAGGTGGAGGTCTCCTCCGCCACTTCGAGCGAGGGTTGAGCGCGGTCAGGTGGACCTTCAAGGCTTCCTCCAGGGGTGGTCGGCGCGTCAGCGGCGTGCTGCGGAGGGGTCCCCTCCGGAGTGGACCCGTCCAGCTGCGGGGGCGAGGAGGGAGATGTGCCTAGAGGGCTGGGCCCCAGCTTCCTCATCTTGTACTGATGTACCGCGTGCAGACTGCACCAGGCACCAGGCAGGCCCACATCCCCTGTCGTCCCAGGTATCGTGCCCACCTCAGTGTCCAGAGTGCAGAGAGATGCCGAAGACCTCGCTGCTGCTCTTCGCATACCCTCTTTTTCCCACGGTCTGGTACCGGGGGAAGAGTCAGGGCTCGAGGTTGCGATAGCCTCCAGCTGTTCGGCGGGCGATAGCTCCCTCCAGGCTGCGTAGAGGTCGGAGGAGCTGATGCCCAAGGGCTCGAGGGCTTGTTGGCGGCCGTCGTGCGAGAGAAGGTGCCACAATGCCATGCGCCGATGACCCTCTCTGCGATCTTGAGGTTCGCGAGCGATACGTATTTTCTCCGCCAGCTGGTTGGCGCGGTTTGCATGCTCCTCTGGTGCTCGGCTCCCAGAGCGTATGCGACAGTGGGTGCGCTCCCACATCTTGTCCACCAGGGCTTTGGCAGCTTCTGGAGATTTACGCAGAGCTCTGCGGACCTTTTGCATGGCAACCTCAAGGGGTAGGGAGTACAGCTCCCTCTTCCAATGCCACGCAGTCAGCCTTTTCCGCGGATCTGCGAGGTTGGACTGATAGTCCTGCAATGGCGGTACAGCGCGCGGCTGGGGGCGGGGTTCACGAAGGCTCTCGAGGTTGCCATCCATGACGTGGGGCCTGTGGCGGGGGACTCGCCGGCCCCTCCGACCCTCGATCCTTGCCCGTGTGTATGCAGGGCCGTCATCGAGTGGTAGGGGCGCGTCGTCGAAGGGACCACTCTCTGCAAGGGGGTGGCTGATCAGGTCATCCCCCGGTAGTGGTGGGGCACCAGCTGAGCGGTAGGTGTGTCGCAGGCGTGTCCCAGAGGCGAAGGCCACACTCTTGGGATGGGGTCGATGGCCCCAAGGATCTCTGCGTCCTCGTGCGCGTCGGGGTTCTTCTGGTTCTGACCGCTTCTCCTGGGCGGAGAGGGTCTGATCGCCAGGGGGTGACCTCACTTCCCCGTAGGGCAGGGTCGGGGACTGGTCGCCGGCCAGTCATTCGTCGTCTTCAGCTGGGGGAAGGCCGTCACCTTCCACGAGTTCGATGCCAGCGAGCGCTGCCAGGGTCTGGTAACCCTGCTCGTCCTCACAGCTTGCGAGCGCCAAGACCTCCTCAGAGAACTCCTCAGGGACGCCGTCCACCCGGGAGAGGTCCTCCTGCTGTTCGATGGCCCAGACGACAGCGGCCACGAATCCAGGGGAGTTTGCCAGCCGGGCAGGGGCGTTGGCTCTCCACTCCTTCAGCTTGACTTCGTCCGTGCAGTTGCGGACGATGTGCTCCGTGGACCCGCAGGCGAAACACCGGCGAACCCTCGGCGTTTCAGTGCGGGAGAGACCAGGTGGTGGTGGTAACGGGGTGACTGCTGCAGCAGCGGCAGTGGTAGGCCCGTTCTCCAGCATGGCGAGCGCTGGGCGGCTTGAGGAGGGGGTACGCCTGAAGAAGGAGGGGCGGGGAGATGGACTTGCGAAGGAGACGGTTCGGGGAGGGCGATCTGCGGCACGCCTCTGAGTTGTCTCCGTCTCTATGTCGTTCTCCACCTCCTCAGCGATCTCCCGTATCTTCAGCAGGGCGTTGTGGGTGCCCGGGATGTCGTCGGAGGCGGCCTTCCTTTCCCACTCCTCCGGCTTGGAGACGTCCAGGTTGATGGCCCTGAGACGCCGCATCACCTTGGGCGCGTACTTCAGCCCTCGACGGTACGTGGAGAGCATGGACAGGTTGGACATCTCCACGCAGTTGGGAACCCGGCCGGCCAGAAAGTTGACCGAGGCCATGCGGGTCTCCAACCGTGAGAAGTACTCCGCCGCGGTCTCACTCGGCGCCTGCTTCAACGCGATGGCCTCGCCGTGCGTGTTCTCCAGATAACCCTGGGTGAGGGAGCATACCGCCAGGTCACTGAAGAACACGTCCAGGTCGACGTAACGCTGGTGCCAGGCCTGGTCGGACCCGAAGATACCCGCCGCTCGCTCCAGGAATCTCTTCTGCTGGTCCTGCAGGGTGTACTCCTTGAAGCTCCACAGGAGGCCCGACACGCTCGCCTGATACTCTGATACAGTCGGCGTGCAGCTGGGGGTGGTCAGCGCCTCAACCACGATAGCCTCCTGGAAGGTCTTCCGTACCAGGTTGGAGTAGTGCTCCAGCTGCGCGAGCAAGCCATCCTTGTCGGCCGATTTGGTGTCGGCCGCGGAGCGGGGAAACTTGGTCACGCCCTTGACCAGTTTCAGCACCATCTCCTTGACCTTGTGCTCCTGGCGAACCTCGTCCGAGGACGCCCGCAGATTGGTGCCCTGCGGCAGTCGGATGACGCCTGGCACAAAAGGGGCGGCGCTGGGAGAGAGGATGGGGTTCGCGGGGGCGGAGTGGGGAAAGCGGGCTGAAGGTGGGGGTACATACACAAGGTTCGTGGGGGCTGCGGTTGGAGCAGGCGGTAGTGCAGAGGTTGGGAGCGGGGCTGGCGGCCCAGGGATGGGCGGTGGTGCAGGTGTTGGTGATGGAGCGGGGAGTAAATTCCGAAAGCAGGCACTGGGTAAAAAGGACCGCACGACATACTCTGCAGCAGCGGACACCCACAAAACATCCGCGGCAAAAGTGAGCGGGGCACCAAGACCTGCCGCATCCGCTTCTGAAGGCGGGAATTCGGCACCGCTGAAAAAACCCCACAGTGGCTACCGCCACGGGGGTCATCCCCGTGGCTGCAACTGCTCTGCCTGCCGTTTAATTACTGGTAAGACTCCTCTAGCTTACCCCTTTACTTGCAAAACTGTCCTACACGTCCAATCTTTCTGCTTACCTGCTAAAAGCCGGGGCATCTCTCTTCTCCCAAGTCAACTCTTAAGTCCGGCCACGCTTTATGTTAACAATCTTACCCAGGTAAGAAGAAGCGGTCGGCCGAACCGTCATCGAACAGTCCAGTACGAAAGCAACACGAGGGGCAATCGAGGAGGAGGGAGATCACAGAAGCTGCCACTGCTGAGCCAATTGAATTGGCCAACCAGTTTGACCAGCTTCCGCCGGAGCAGGACGAAGATATGGCTCAGATTTAAGCAGGTGTGTACCTTACAGCCTCATCATCACTTCCAGTTTACAAGCCTGCTGTACAATCTTAACTCTCTATGGAGCGGGCTTGCTGATAACCTTTTTACAAGTACTTGGTACCTGAAATTAAAACAGCATCACTCACAGCGGAAACACCGGTCAAGACACGGCAATTTCCACCTGCTGATTTTAAGCAGAGCACACTTAGGTATAAGAATATACTGCCACAGCTCTGCCGCTTACAGCTGTTCAGCTGACCTGATTGCACTCTCATATAGTGCTGAACATTTCTCAACCGACTGTACTGACTATAAACATCATAGCTGTGACTCCCTGGCACAACCGTGTGCTGAAATTTACCCATCTTGTTTTGCGGTTTTCGCCGAAAAGAGCAAACAAATGGAGGATTATGATATGGCAAGCGATGGTTCCCTATTTGCCGGTAAAAAATCAGCATGCAGTGGTGCAGCATATGCCATAAAAACTTTGACAACGGAATGCCACTTGTTCGGAAGATGAATATCCCTCCCTCAAGAACTTTCGCCGCACCGGGGCTTCTTATTAAGGAAGATATCCAAAACCCCAGTAGCACATCTGCTGAAATTGTGGGACTGCGATTCTTACTCACAGAACAAAAAGAAAACTCCTCAAATCCATGACTCCAATGGTACATGCCATTGACTCCATGGCCGCAATATCTGCTGTAACAAAGGATGGCAAATCCATGAGCGCCCGGGACAAATTACGTGAAGCTAATCGCAGAGATGTGCAGGCTGTTCGCCTATCGTTAGAAGAACTTGGCTTCTACCGTGAAGGAGACCACAGTAAAATCATCCTTAAATGGATCAGGGGTCACAATAATGACAAAGTCCATGACAGAGTGGACCGTACTGCCAAAAGAGCCTCATTCAGAGGGGGTTGTTTAGACATCTCCCGCTACGACCCTGCCGAGGAACTGCCATTCTCGTTATTCTTTTTTGAGGTCCCTATTTTAGGTGATATCCGCAGTCACATTAGAAGAATTCAACGTCTCTCACACTATCATAATTGGAGAACTCTACAGTCCCAAGGGAAGTACTTGAGGATGCTCAACGAGAATAACACCACCCCCACTAAAGACATTTCCAAAATAACACCTAAAGCTTTCACTGCTTCTAGAAGCAGAGAACTCCTAGGTCTCCAAGCCTCTCCAGCACGTTTATTTAAACTGGGGAAAATCGAAACTGAAAACTGCCCCTACTGCCAACAGAATACAAAATGCACCTTCGAACACATCCAACTTGAATGCTCAGGACATAATAATAAGTTGTATAATCTTAGAACGACCCAGGATGTCGAACTAAGGAAAATCATTGCTGAAGAAATCTCAGAAAAGCCTAAACTCCTAAACCCTGGAAAAGGTACCACATACATCAAAACACAGCCATCGAAACTTTTTCCACTTGCTGACCTAAGACAGGAAATGAATGAGGAAGCACACTTACACGCTCTCCCGGAAGCCCGCATGTACCGACCATCAAGTTCAAAAAAGAATACCATTGCTGTGACCGCTAAACCCGAAGTGGACCATGTAACGGGAACAATTAAATATCCCGAACTCCAATATGTTCAAAAGAAAGAGTTTTGGAAACTTTTGGCCTGGCACCGCCTTTCCAACAAAGCAGTCCCATGCTCACTTGCGGAGTACTCGAATAGGGCACACGATATTCATGAAGCACTCAATGCATGTAAGTTTGAATCGGGAGATCCTAAAAACTGCTACGCAATCAGAAGAAGCCTCTTATATATCTTGGTGGATGACAGAAACCTGGACAAAAACGGTTGTGAACTTTTCTCAAACCCACTAAATGCCCACCCTAGAATTCACTCGAGAAGATGCATACCCACCACAAGAATGAAAAAAGCCCTCAGGCCCTTCTGCCATCATGGGAAAATTTGCTTTGATGGTCTCGCTTGGGATGCCTACGTGGACCCGATAACAGGCATTGGCAGAATCGTTTATGGAAATCCCCCTTTCGATGGGAAAGATAAGGGCAAATCTTCGGCGGCCATGACCACCTTGGAAATGGGACATAAAGCGGCCAACACTGTCCCTGGATTTTCAGGAACATGGATCCTTCCGCTGTCTCCCAAAAACCAAAAAAGATGGTTCGATAAAGGCTTTAAACTTGTTTTCAGATTCCCGCATAACACTATCCCATTTATCCCACATGGCTATTGGACGGGTGATGACCCCTACGTTCTTCCAGGTGGTGGATGCTATAAGGATGACTTTTCGGATGTTGTTATTATAGCTATAGACAGTGCACCCAGTGATACCCAACCAGCCTTTGACTGGAGGCCTACACAGAAAAAGATTGCCAGATGGTTCCTTAACGTCCTTCCCAAGTCCAGAGTCACGAAGAAGAGGCTAGAATACACAGGAGTCAGCTCTGATATTTGGAATGAAGTTTTGAACGAAAGCGACAAGGTACTTCCCTCTTCGCTTTGCCCATGGCCCACTCAAGACCCTCCTTATCATCAGAGTGATGTTGAGCCCTATTATGGTGGTCACCACGACACGACAATCACCAATGCAAATTCCAAGCCCTTCATAAACACCGTGAAATGGCCCAAAGTTCTTACACTCATGGGATACCTCCCTCCTCTTGTTGGTACTGTCCTTAACACAATAGGTGTTCCCCATGGTAAGATTGAACCACTCCTCAAAAAACTTTCAAGAATATGTAGGCAACACACCAAAAACAGGCGAGATGTGTTTCTGTTAAACACCACCACCACCTTAAACACTGAACCACATACAATTGACATCTCGAGTAATGAAACCATGACAGAAACAGAAGCCGTGCAACAGTCAAACGATTTTCTTCAAACCCTCTTGCAATAAGTTTCAAAAGTCCTGCAATATAAGATGGTATGGGAGCTGGGAGTGTAAAACTCCCGGCTCCCAACGAGACCCCAAGGGGAGGGGCCGTCCCCCCCCTCCCCTCCCACGCCACCCCCTCTCCCCCGCCCACCCGCCACCTTCCTCAACGTCTCCAAAAACCCCCTTAATTCTCCGACTTCTCTCCCCACCGCTCAGATTCAGCCACCCCTCCACTCACCCGGCCATGGCTGCTTCTCCATCTTCTAGAGTTTTTTTGCCTAGCACTTAGCTTTTTCTCTAGATGTCACCCTGCTGAAAAGCGGGCTGAGCCCTTTTGTGGGCGCGCTATAGCAGAGGGAGTAGCCCCCGGTGTTTTCACTAGCCTGCTTTGCAGGGATACCGCACTCTCAGGACTTTGTCCCCTTTGCTAGCGTAAATGTTTTATTATTATTATTTACCAAATGTGCCAGGGGCACTACGACATATACTCGGAATGATGTTTTTGATTGAACGTGCAAAGGTACACAATTCGGTTTTTATAATATACTGGATCAGGGCCAGACTGAGGTGTAAACGATAGTTTCGGTTCCGAGTTCTGAAGGCCAAGCACTTCTCAAGTGCTCTACTTATTCACTCGTAACTCGGGGGATCAGGGTCAACCACCCGGCACCCGATGTCACACCACGGCCCAACGTTCAATTCCTGATCCGATCTCATTTCTAATTCCGATTCGTCATTCTCGATTCAGATGTCACATCGACGGGCTGACACGATGACCGTCATACAGTACTGTCATACTACTGTACTGTCATACTACTGTACTGTCATACTGTAATACCCCAGACATCTGATACTCGATTTCATCGTCTTTCTCATCCCGGTGCGAATCCGGCCATTCCCCGAGGGTCTGACTAAGTACCACGATGACCACGCCACAGTACTATCATACTATAGTGTCATAGTGTCATAGTGTCATAATACTATAGTGTCATAGTGTCATAGTGTCATACCCCGGACATCTGGTACGCATTCTCATCGTGGTTTCAAGCCCAATTTCACTGTCATCGTGTCAATCCCAGATTACTCCCGATGACACACACATACGCACAGACATATCGGCTCACGCTGTGCCTCCGGGCACACACGCCCACTACTATCCACAACTATTCTTCCTGAACGTTTCCATGATGAGAAATTCATGCTATTGCATGCTGATTATATGTTACATCCCCCCCTCCCTTAGGGCTTCGTATATTTTGGATAATTTCCATTACACTTTCCGCTGACAAAATACATTCACTTTTCATACACCACGTTTGTAAATGATAAAGATAGAAGTTCTCGGGTTTTCCCAGTTTGCCGCATGTTGTCTGCTGTTTCCAAAACCCAATGGGAAATGCTGTCGCCAATCCCACAAGAAAGCCCGGCACAATATGCAACAGTTGCACATTTTGCATTACAACAGTGGTCACTGACCATGTAGCCGCATAGCCATTCGATTTTCGAAATGTCATGTTGACATCCAGATGATCGGCGACCAGCTTCCTGCATTCTACAATTCAATAATACTGTAATTTTCGCAGCAGTCGTGTTTAATGCAGTTGAGCATGGCACGCACATGGTCAAGGGATCACAGGATAATGAGATTTGCACATCATCATCAATATAGCATCTCCACTGTGCCAACTTGCAACCATGGTCTATGCTGTTATCTTGTACTATACAAACGCATGAACAGTCGAATTCCTAAGGCCAGTCACTTTGTCAGATCTCAAAAGCCTGAAAACAGCGATGCCCTCGCAATCATAACTTAGGATCACATTGAGAATACGATATTGCCGCATATGCCACGTGATTGACTGTGTCCACGAGAGCATATCCCGATGGCAGCAGATGGTGAACCAACACAAACAGATGACCAAAAAAGCACCATCGCAGTGGAATCGGAGGGGAACACGTTTGAACAACTTTGATTAATTGTATTATTCGCACTTGCATATATGGGAAACGATGCTATGGGGAATTGCAAACCAATTATGCACGAAGCCGACAATCTACCTCTTTCATGTCTACCATTTTCTCAAAAGACTCCAAGCTCAATCTATCTCTTCCATATCTCCCACAAACTCAAATGAGTCCAATCATCAAATCGGCAGCACAAGTATCACAGGCACGGTGAGGATCGACAGATGCCTTGGCCACCAGATACATCATCCATCGAAAGGTGAGTTGTTTGTCATATTTCCCTCAGCAATCTCAGCCTGCCGCTGCAAAAGCGCAACCCCGCCATGCCCGATTTTCCTGCCCTCTCAATGGCGTGAATGCGATCAATACCTCATACAGACCAGGGGAAGGCCAATACACACCGAGTAGGGGCAGGGCTTGCGAGCACCAAGAAGAATGTCCATGCCAGCAAATTCGGGCAGCGAAGTGACTGGGGAGGAGAGCCCGTTGTGTCAGGTGTGTGACAGGGCTCTATATTGGTTTCATTTTTCGGTATCAATCGTATTTGATACTTGAAAAATGGTGTCTATAATCGTTGCAATCGATAAATAGTCGATTATTTGTGCATTTATAATCGAGTTGCTAGGTGTGAAATATGGAGCTTCAAATAAGTGAATGATGCATCATGATGACACGACGGGAGAAATAAATACTGTGTCACAGTCAATTCATTAGTGCCGTAATAATTCATACAGTATATCGCGGATTGGCGCAGTTCACTCGTGTTTCTTCCCATCGTTTTATAAATCTGCATTCACCACATGCAGATCCAGCTGGCTGCCCAGAGCCCAGCACAAAGCTTCCTCGAGAGCCCCCTTCGAGGCGAAATGGGGGTAATGCCGCTTGATCGAATCAAGGCCAGCAGGACAAGGGCCCTGCCCTGAAGGCGCTGGATCAGAAAGGAGAGGACAAGGTGGACGGAGAGGATTAACCTGAAGGCGCTGGATCAGAAAGGAGAGGACAAGGTGGGATTGCAGGATTAGACCTGAAGGCGCTGATCAGAAAGGAGAGGGACAAGGTGGACGGAGAGGCAGATTAACCTGAAGGTGCTGGATCAGAAAGGAGAGGGACAAGGTGGACGGAGAGGATTAACCTGAAGGCGAGAGGACAAGGTGGATTTGAGAGGATTAACCTGAAGGCTGGATCAGAAAGGAGAGGACAAGGTGGACGGAGAGGGATGAACCTGGAAGGCGCTGATCAGGAAGGGAGAGGACAAGGTGGACGGAGAGGATTAACCTGGAAGGCGGATCAGAAAGGGAGAGTGGACAAGGTGGACGGAGAGGATTAACCTGAAGGCGCTGGATCAGAAAGGAGAGGACAAGGTGGACGGAGAGGATTAACCTGAAGGCGCTGGATCAGGAAGGAGAGGAACAGGTGGACGGAGAGGATGTACACAAACACCATGATGCGGAAAATGGGCTGTTTGCGCAGAGCGCTGCCCAGGGCAGACGCCGCAATGTCCAAGAACTGAGCGCCGTGCCGGATGGCCCCCCCAAGGTTCTTGTTGTTTGCAAGCCGCTCATACGCCGGCCCTGCAGGAGACGGCGGCCGTCCACTCAAGGCTACGGATTCCTGAGTTGCACTTCCAGGGTGCTAGGACAAAGCGCGCCATCGCCCGAAGCCACAAGGCACCTCGCCTGACGGCCGTAAGAAGACCTAGTATTTCGAACGCAAAGGCGCCATTACTGTATCAAGCCCCTAAGGCCCTGGCACAGGTGGGCCCGCCTGGTGGCAACGACTCGGAGGCCATGGCACAGGTGGGCCCGCCTGGTGGCGACGACTCTGAGGCCATGGCACAGGTGGGCCCGCCTGGTGGCAACGACTCTGAGGCCATGGCACAGGTGGGCCCGCCTGGTGGCAACGACTCTGAGGCCATGGCACAGGTGGGCCCGCCTGGTGGCAACGACTCTGAGGCCATGGCACAGGTGGGCCCGCCTGGTGGCAACGACTCTGAGGCCATGGCACAGGTGGGCCCAGGAGTGCGTCCACACTCTCAATGGCCGCGTCCTCTGCGATCAGTGCTATTGCTCGAAGGGCTGCTCGCGGAATGCAGGAGCCGCCACGCTGGCATGGTGCTCACCCAGCGTGTTGATCGGCACCACGTCGTCCTCCCCATTGATGGCACTAATGGCGGCAGCGCGGTTGCGGGCGGTGCTCGCCTCTTGTAGCTTATGGTTCACACTGCTCAGCTCTCTCTCCAACTGCCCCTCACACCCCAGGGTCCTCCGCAACCCCGGTCCAAACCCCGTGAGGGCCGGCAAGGTAAGCGACGTATACGATTGGACGATATTTGGAGGCTCTCATACGCGCCGATAGAGAGGACAAATCTCGCACAGGGCGCGCCTCCGGGCATGGCATGGCTTCGAGGCAGAAGGGCCAACCTTGAGGTGCTGAACCGACTTCTCCGCCGTCAGCCGCTCCAGCTGCGCCTGCTTCTGATACAGCAGCTCCGTCACCTGAAGCCGCCCCGCACCCCCACAACTAGCACCCTTGAAACGCTGCCTTCACTTGCAGCGCTCGTCTCTGCTTGAGGAAGATCCGTGATCCGCGCCGTCCATTCTTCCTCAAGGAAGCGCAGTTCCCCCTTCAGGTCATCGTTGCAAGTGCAGCTCTCCCCATAGCCGCACATCCTTATTTTTGAGCGCCATCGGTCATCTTAGCTTAGGAAATTAGATTCGGGAATGCTGTTCAAGTACATTTTGCTCAGGGAATGGGCTCTCATGCATGGCCCCCAACTTTGACCCAAAAACCGATGTCATCCTGCCTGCTGCAGGCAGCCGCTGCGTGCTGCTTATGACGGCGGCATGCATGGGGAGGAGGATTGCCTCGAGGCAGAGGGCAGCATCGCCTCCCCGTACCTCGCGCAGCCTCTTCTCCAGATCCCCCTGGCTGCGGGTTGCGCTCTCCGCAGTTTCTCGGCGCGTCACGTCGACCTCCACCTGCAGCTTCTGCACTTCCAGCAGCGCTGCGTTGCGGCCCGCCTCGGCCTCCTGCAGGGCGAGGCGCACCTGCTGCGCCTCGGTGTGCACCTCGGCAAGCTGGAGCAGAACACGGGCACCACCACACCGCCCGCATCCAGCTCACGCCACTGCGCAGCCTCTCGTGCATACGCCGAAGCGGAGCAAGGACCGCCTGCGGCTGGCGCACCGACAAGCCCCAGCGCAGCTCTCCCAGCGGCGAGGCCTGCGTGCTCGGTCTAGGCATGCAGTGATACACACCTGCGCCTGCAGGGCATCTTCCGAGTTAGCATTCGCACGCTGCTGCTCCCGCCAAAGACGTGACTGCTCACCCACACCGCCGCCAGCCTCCAACTCCCCCCATACCATCGCCACCAACACCCAGATGCGCGAATGGCGCGTACGTGTGACTGCCCACCCATGGAAGAAGGGGATCAGAGAGAGCTACCTCCAGGTCCACCCATGGGGAAAGGGGGTCACGGAGAGGGCTACCTCCAGGTCCACCCATGGGGAAAGGGGGTCGCGGAGAGGACAGGTCCACCCATGGGGAAGGGGTCGCGGAGGGGCTACCTCCAGGTGCCCATGGGAAAGGGGTCGCGGAGAGGGCTACCTCCAGGTCACCCATGGGGAAAGGGGGTCGCGGAGAGGGCTACCTCCAGGTCCACCCATGGGGAAAGGGGGTCGCGGAGAGGGCTACCTCCAGGTGCACCCATGGGGAAAAGGGGGTCGCGGAGAGGGCTACCTCCAGGTGCACCCATGGGAAAAGGGGGTCGCGGAGAGGGCTACCTCCAGGTCCACCCATGGGAAAAGGGGGTCGCGGAGAGGGCTACCTCCAGGTGCACCCATGGGGAAAAGGGGTCGCGGAGAGAGCTACCTCCAGGTCCACCTTGTCTTGAGCCATTCGCTCCACTTCGGTCTCAGCAGCCGCCAGCTTGCGGTCCATCTCACTCACGCGCTCCGTCTTCTCATCGAGCAGCCGCTGCACCAATGCGTGGACCCGCCCTTGAGACGCACCGAGAGATCCTAGCTACTTGCGCCACCTCCGTCGAACACAGCACGCATGAAGTATCTCCTCGCGGCTTCATCCCCCGCCGAGGATATGTTTGGCCGTCATGTCACCATCAAAGCACATCGCTCAGCTGAGACTCCGACTGGAAGTGTCCATCAAGCGCAGTCCCACCTGCATGTTGGCCACCACCTCGGCGCTGTCGGCGATGGTGGCCTGCAGGACGTTCTCCCGCGCCTCCATCGCGCGGCGCTCCGCCTTGCGGACCTCCTGCTCCTCCGCAAGATGCCGCTCCGCTATCGCCAACTCCTCCTGGATCTGCGCCACCGCCACGTCCTTGCTAGTGTTCTGGCTGCTGCGCAGCTGCTCGTTCTCGTCCACAAGCGCCGTCAGCCGCCCCTCCGCCAGAGACGCTGCGCGCTGCGATGCCTCCAATCGTTGGTGCATCTGCGCCGTGCCATCCGCCCTCAGCACTGCAGCATTACTTGCATCTTATGTACGCAAAAACCGCTGATAAGAGAGAAAGGTGGTGTAGCATCAGTCCCACCACCCATTATTGTGTAGCACCGGTCTCACCACCCATTAGCATGCAGCATCAGTCCCACCACCCAATATCATGCAGTATCATTCCCATCACCCATTATCATGTAGCATCAGTCCCACCACCCATTATCATGTAGTATCATTCCCACCACCCATTATCATGCAGCATCAGTCCCACCACCCATTATCATGTAGCATCAGTCCCAGTGTCCCACCACCCACCACCACTCAATGTCATGTAGCATCAGTCCCACCACCCATTATCATGTAGCATCAGTCCCACCACCCATTATCATGTAGCATCAGTCCCACCACCATCATCATGTAGCATCAGTCCCACCACCCATTATCATGTAGCATCAGTCCACCACCCATCATCATGTAGCATCAGTCCCACCACCCACCACCACTCAATGTCATGTAGCATCAGTCCCACCACCAAAACCCATATGGCATCAGTCTCACCACCCAACATCACCCGGCAGTGCATAGCGCCAGTCCTAACCAGCATGATACAACAGGACTCCAGAACCAGCTCGCACAGCACCGCGCCACTTTTGGTGCAGCATACCAGTGGAAGCACCGGTGATGTGCGCCGCAGCACATAAATAAATAAGTGTCCGTTGAAGCTATACAAACAGAAGCTGAGCGATCTTTGCATCAACGCACTAGTAAAGAGGAGGCCGGTGCCACTGCACGAGAAGAGGCTAAGTGGTCCGTGCCTCCTTTATTTCCTGCTCCTTCTCAGCCAGGAGGTTTTGGGCCTCCGCCTGGGTACGGCTTAGGGCAGCTTGCGCGTGCGCCAGCTCATCCTCCAACTGGGACGCTGCCCCAATGCCACCGGACGCGCGGCATCGCTCCTCCTGCGCCAGGAACGCCAGCCTCTTCACTTTAGAGTGCCCCATATATACCCTCGCCACCCCTCCGTCTTCGCCTTCGACCTTGGCTTGAAGGCGCCCCCCTCACAAGCTCTTTACTGCCTTCAAACCGTTGGTGCACGCAAGCTCCCGTCTAGGTGAAACTGTGGCACCAAGCCTTGTGAAGTGAACTCGACAGGTCGCGGAGTGCCCCATGCAGCTGGCAAGCCCCCCCGGAACATTCCCCTACACGGAGAGCCCAGCGCCAGCCGGGTCACCTCCCCTCATGATATCCCCCCTACACGGAGAGCCCAGCACCAGCCGGGTCACCTCGTTCCGGGTCAGCGTTCCGCCGATGTTGTTGCTCCACGACACAGTTTGAAAAAATATGGCAAAAGGCAAATAAAGTGAAGCGGCAGTGATCTGTGCTGACGCGTGCGAGGGGACCTCCCTTTTACAGCGTCAAGGCGCCACCCATGAGTGCCAACTCCCGAGAGTCCAAGAAAAACACCCACCGTGTGGTCAGCTTGCTCTGCAAAAGCTGAGACGCGTAAGCTTAGGGGATCCTCACCTCTAAAAGCTCCTCCAGCTGCGAGTTTTCGGCTTTAAACTCCGCGAGGCGCTTGGAAAGCTTGTCACATATTCTGCAAACATAGGCAGTGCCAGTGGAGCACCTCCCTTTAGGTTGACCTGTCTCAGTAGCACGATCTAGCGGATATCTCCGCCACGAGCGCAGAGAGAATAGATGACCCAGCCAGGGGGATGTGCTTTTGGGGTATCTCTATTTCTGCGACGACCCCCGTAGAGAAAAGGTAGGGTCAGCCAGGCGCACAAAACAGATGGTACCGTGCATAAGCCTTCCAGCGCTGCTCAGGTACGTGGAAAAATTACGCATACCGGGCGAGACGCGCATCCTTGGAGTTGCCGGCCGAAGGAGCCGACTTCGTGAGTTGTCGAGCCTCCTCAAGTTCTGTCGCCAAGTCGGTGCGGGCTTTACTAGTAGGGCCATTAGAGGCGGGACTCTGAGATTCCGTGCGGCTTTCGAAAGGCTCGTTGGCATCGACCACCACCGATCGTTCCGGTGAGGCAGGCGCTGGCTTTTCCGTAGATTTCTCGCTGAGTCCACTGGGCTCAGTTTCAGGCTCCGCTTCGAAAATGGTATTCGCCAGCGTCTCAACTTCGCCTTGACGAGATTCGGCTACTATCGCGTTGGTGATGAGATCCGCATCAGGCATGAATTGGGCCTCTTGAGCCGCGTCAGGTTCTTGGTCAACCTCAGACGCGTCTGCACTATAGCCGGTTGTTGGTTCTTTAGTCCAAGCACTGCCACGCGGGGTGACAGCGGCAGCATCCACCACCGTAGACTTAGCGGCAGTGATGCCTTTTCGAGCCTCGGGGACCCTCCGTTTCGCAGCTGCACTGCCCTGGGTCTGCTTAGCGGGAGCGTTAGCAGCCGGCTTGACAGGGGATGTCGTGTCGTTCAGAAACTCATCAAACTCATCCTGTATTTTTTCTCCAACAACTTTCGACGAGGAATCCGACTTTTCGTCAATATCCTTCTGTGTCTGCTCGGGGGGGGATGCCCTCCGGACAATACTATGAACCTGAAATTGTTCAAGCACAAGAATTGGAATTAGGGTTTGCAGTGTTTGTTGGGGTTGATAAGGGTAAACAGAAAAACGCACACACACGCACACACACGCACACACACGCACACACTCCAAAGCACCTCAGCTTTAGGTAGGGCCTTTCCAGTTGCGGGGCGTGTCGAGCGTGACGTTCTCTGGGGTCTTGAGCTTTCTCCTGTCGTGCTCCGCGCCACGGCAGTTTACCCCGTCATCGTCAGCAAGGGTATACCACAGTTGTTTGCAGTGCGTGAAAACAAGTTACTGACGTACCTGAGCTAGCCTCGTTCGGCATGTGCTGCTTCGCCGTACGGTCAACACTTTCCAGGGCCTCTGTGAAAATATGAAATAGTGAGCGCCTTCTAGGGTTACGCGTTTCACAACGTGCACTGAATTTTACCTTCAGCTTTCTTCCATTGGCTTTGCAGCCACTGCGCCATTGGTGAGACGGGTGAGCACACACGAAAAAATCAAAGTAATACGCTGTGTTATTTAAAAACACCAAACTGTATTTTTTTTTGTATTATTAGGCTCTCAGCATTCCTCAACCTACTATCTGTTATAAATGGTGTCGATTGCTAGAACCTGAAAACATGTCTAGATATCATTTTTCATATTTATTGAAAGAATTAAAATACAAGCGACAGATAGCTCTACTATCTATAGAGTCCTGCTCATAAATTATGGGGCACTTTTTGACGATTTCGAACACGCTTTCCGAAAATGCACCCCCTTCACACATGGATATTGCTTATGTGCGACTGCCACCAATTCGGAATATGCAGGGAGTATACAAATGACGACTACAAGGCCAAATTTTACAAGGGGGGGGTCGAGTCATGCAGTACCACTCCTGACGCGTTGACCACGCGGCAAGCAAAAATGCCCATTTTTAAGGGGTTATTGTCAGGGCTCGCTATGCTCATACATAAGAAATGACCGCCTGTTGCTACCCACCCATAATTCTCACGGGGAGACTGAAAGTTCCCCCCACTGTATGGGGGGTTCAGCTCCTCCTAGCATCACCCCTTGCTGCGTGTGTCACTGGTCGTGTGTCACCGTCTGACACACACCTGCTAGAAAACTCACTGCCGTAATTCTTCTATCAGTTTTGTATCACCGGTTTCCACCAGCCACTGCTTTCTGAGCCCCTGTTGCAGTGATATCGCTATATATCTTCAACAATATATATACCTATTATCACCTGTTTCATCAGGTTATCGTCCCACTTCACGTGAGTGGTTACCGGAATATCCTAGTTCACTAGATATCAGAGGGTCCCGAACTGTGTGGATAAACTGTGATAAGATAATAAACCCTAAGCTAGATATACCCGGAACGGTCTCGCAACGGTCTCGGATACTAGCCTACCTGTGACACAGCGTGTGTCACAGCACGAACCTATAGATCAGTCAGCGGTCCAGTGTTGGTCCTAGGGGTCTGTCATAGGGGCCTGCACCGGGACTCCCAGTCAGGGCTGCCTATACAGATTCCAGCACACCACCCCAGCACTGTGGGTGGTGACTGTCTAGGAGAGTCAGAATGTTAAGATAAGTTAGGGTAGGAGCTAGGGTGACAAACCTAACTGCTAATTCAACTGTGCAATTCTGATACACAAATTGAAACCCTCTAGCCGGCACAAGTGCAGAAACATACAGGCATATAGGTCCTGCCAAACTACTGAAAGGCACTGTGTCAGCAAGTCAGAATGAAGAGTTCAAAGTTGTCAAAGTAAAAGCATAAACCAGATTGAAGACCGTGTTGAGGTCAAAGTACATCTCAGCACACCACCATGAAAGTGGTGTACTGCCAGAACCAGAAGTAAACTACTCGGGGTCAATGGCCAGAGGAGCACCGGCACCACAACGAGCACTGTAGTAGTCCCCCGCAGCACGGCGGAGTAGCACAGGGCTGCCAAAGTGCAAGGTGTCGGTCACCGAGAAATCATCCGCCAGAGAATTTGACGGAGTCGGCGTTGTTGATCCGTCGATCACGGGAGGCTGCACCGCACCAGGGTGCTGCCAAGTGCTGCCCGAAGGTGGCGCCTCGTCATCTGAAGACGATGCCGGCGACAACGGAGGACCGCCCTCAAATAAGATACCAGGCGGCGGCGGCCCGGGATTCCACGGCACCGGAGCCATGTAGAGGCCCTGCCGCCGCTGCACCCGCCGGTGGCGACGAGGCGGGATGGCACATGGCACCGTGTCAAGCGGTGACTCCTCGCCCCTGCACAGCACAGGCTGCAGCGCAGCCCGACCCGATACCTGCACAGGGTCGACGTCGTTGGCCACCGTGTAGGTGGCTGCTCCTACTCCCATGACAGAGATCAAGAGAATGAAAGAGAGAAGGAAGGGCATCCCCCACAAGCCCGCGTGGGCGGGGAAGCCCCACGGAGGCTTTCCACAGCCGTAGCTGCGGGGAGCACCCTCACGCCAATCCTCCAGAGCACCACCAGAGTGAGGTGCTTGGGCCGCGGGCGTCGACGAGTGATTTGCCGAGATGGCCGAGGCCCGCGGCTTCACGACGAAGCTGCCGTCAGCGAGGTCCTCGTAATCGTCCGTGTCGTACCCCGTGAGATCAACCTGTCCGATGGCGGCGTGGTTCACGGTCTGAACGAACCCAGCGAACTCACCGTCCGCGTCCGCTGTGGTGGTCACCCGCGCCGATTGAAGTGGCGCGGGCTTCACATCTTCTCCCTGCGAGACAGGCATAGCAGGGGCCGGCACGGCGGATGCCGATGCCGCCGCACCACCTGCCGGAACCTGCTCCTCCGGTGTGGCCACCGCTGCGGCGGGCACGCACACCAGAGCCGAAGCCCCCTGCCCGTTACCGGCAGGAGGCGGGAAAGATGCGTGAGTGTAATGCACCTGCGGGTTGGCCGCGGAGTGAACCTCCGCGGCAAGATCGTCGAGCCTGCGGAGAATGTCGTCTCCCTCGGAATCCGGCTGCTGCTCCACGGTGAAGCCGTAGGCGGACACGTCAATGCCGCCCACCGCTCCCGCACAAAGCACCGCGGGCGGCCCGTACGCGGCCGCCGCACGCGCGAAGGACTCCGCCCCGTCATCCGCTGCCTGCTGGAACAATGCACACATGGCGAGCGCGTGCACCCCCTCTGCGTCCTCCTCGTCGATGGGAACGCAAAATGCCGCGGCAGAGGTGGGCGGGTGTTGGCGCCCGCCCAACGGGCAGTCGCGGTAGAAGTGATACGCCTCACCTTTCCCCGCCTTCTTGCACCTACCGCAGAACGGCCTTGCCCGTTGATCGTCACGGTCGAATCCCACCGGTGGGGCCTTGTGGGTCCCCACACGGAATCCTCGCGGCTGCTGCCCCCGCTGCTGCTGCTGCCGCTGCTGCACCCGCTCCCGTTGTTGACGCACAACCGGAGCGGCCTCACCCCGCTGCCGCTGTACGAGCTCCGTCAGCTCCGTGATCTTCTGGAGCAGCGCATCGTACTCACTGCTGGAGAGGTGTGCGGAGACCCCGCCCGCACCAGAAGCTGCCTTCCCCCCGTCCGTCTGCGCCCAAGACTGATAAATCTCGACCACCAAGGAGCGAAGAGAAGCAAGGGACACGTGGGACAGGTCGGCAGCCATGGGATAGCGGACCTTTACCGCCGCGTAAAACACGGGGTCGAGGCGGGTGTAGAGAGACAATTTTCGTGTTGCCTCGGTCGGAGTCCAGTCTGAAGTCCTGTTATCCCGCACCAAACGCTGCTCCTTAGCCAAAATCGGCTGCGGGTCAACGTCCGCGGGATAACGTAAAGCCGCATGCTCCTCCTGCTGCGACTCCCGCAGCGCCACCGGCACAGAGCCCTTGATGATGTCGACAAGAGCACGTCGTCCATCTCGGTCAGTCGAAGAATCCGTACCAGTGAGCCAGACGTAGGCGTTGCTGTGCTTCTCCACCACGAGAGCCAGAACGTCGTACAAGAGGCCATTCACCTTGTTGACCACTGGAGCCAGAGGGTCGTCGAGGTCAAAGGCACACAGTTCCAGCCCGGCCGACTGAAACTCCGTACGCAGCTGCACCACCAGGTCGGACAGAAGGCCAGCGTCGTCCGTACCGCGGAAATGATGTTTCTTGTCACCAAGAATATCCTCACGGATACTCTTGGCCCAAGCCCGATGGAGACGCGCTTTGTAGATCTCGTCCGCCAACTTGGATTGCTCCTGCAAGTAACGTCTGACGGCCACGTCCGCGTCTTCGTTCGATGCAGGGTTGGGGGTAGGAACTGAAGGCGTAGCTGCCGTCGGCGTGTTCCGTACCCCGTCGATCAACCTCAGAGAGGCGTCGATGTCGCTGTCCCTCGTGAGGGACTTCTTGGATCTCGTTGTGATTCCCATCTCTAGATAAGCCTGAGGGGAGGCGGTACGCTGCAGCACGTTTGGGTAGGGTCGCGGAGAAAATGTGACGTCACAGACACGGAAAGAGCGGTCGGGCCATGCTAGCGAGGGGCGAAGGAAGATGTCGTCGAAGTCAAAGGTGCTTAAGTCACCAGCCCAAAACACGGCAGCAGGCGGGATCAGAGCGAGCAGAGAACCGCGAATAGTGAACATTGCGACGACGAAACCCAATCCAAGCCGGCACCCCATAGCTGCGGCCCAAGTCGCTCACCGCAAGCCGCTCATCTCAAAATCTCCACTAATGCCCAAACGCGCAAACGCGCACCACCTCTCCGAGCGGCCGTTTAGCCAATCATGGCCAAACTAGCAAGTGGAATAAAGCGTGGATGGGGCCACGACCTACCGGAATATCCTAGTTCACTAGATATCAGAGGGTCCCGAACTGTGTGGATAAACTCGTGATAAGATAATAAACCCTAAGCTAGATATACCCGGAACGGTCTCGCAACGGTCTCGGATACTAGCCTACCTGTGACACAGCGTGTGTCACAGCACGAACCTATAGATCAGTCAGCGGTCCAGTGTTGGTCCTAGGGGTCTGTCATAGGGGCCTGCACCGGGACTCCCAGTCAGGGCTGCCTATACAGATTCCAGCAGTGGTGATTCCGGTTGGTTCGGCTCGCTTCGGTTTATCCGATTCTAAAAACCGTCAGCACCGTTTTTGATTACCTTCAACGCGCAGATTAATTAACTGCGTACCGTCACAACGGCATTTTTTTCCGTCTCCGTTCCTCTTGCCGCTGCCGTTATCGTGGGTTACCCTACCGTTTGTGACTGGGAATCTACGCACCGTCTCCGTCAGCTTTGGACATTCTGGATTATTTTCTGCCTAACATGTCACAACAGCGCCAGATCGGGCTTGCTGAGGCCCTCCGTTCAGCAAGGCGGGCAAGTGCCACGCCGTCACCGTCACCCGTGGACTCCGGTGGTGCTACACCGGGTCCCACACGTCCGAGAAGAATTGTCTCCACCGCTTCTCTACGTTCGCGTCCATCATCGCTGCGGCCGTCTCCACTGCCGTCCGAATTCTTCAACGACCCATCAGTCCTTGTCTCCACCCCGGTGGAGGAAGGCCGGGAGGAGGAGTATTTGGAGCAGCTATCGTATGCCTTCACGTACTCCGCCGACATCATCGCGGTTTTACGTCCTGGGGGCTACAACCAAAAGCACGGCTATACCCTTGACACCGAGACTGCCGACACCGATTTCAACGCCTTACTCGCGGCCTTTCGACACGTGCTCTACCCCGTGTCCTTCCCCGAGTTCTCCAAACTTTTGGACCTTGAGCACGACTACGACTTCTACCATGTGGTGCTCAACGAGATCGTTTTCACCGTCCTCCCCATCGTTCTTCGCGGTACTGCGCTCGCTCTCCCCTACAAATTATTGCCCCATTCATCCGTGTGGATTTGAATATGGACAGCGTATGGACATCGCAAGGACCCATATGGACAACCGTATGGACGGTCTGGACAGATTTCTGGCGAAACCTTGATGCATATGTAAGAACCATACGGACGACGCGTAATTGTGGTGTCCATATGAAAATGTCCCATGGACACCGTAAGGATTTCGTAAGGACACCGTATGGACGGCCGTATGGACACCGTATGGACAGAACACATGTCCACATGGTGTCCATACGCATGGACAGAGGCACTATCCAACCGCACGACAGCGCAGGGACACCGTATGGAAACCCGTATGGATAGCATATGGACGTCGTAACCGGACGTGCGGACAACGTATGGACTACCGTAAGGACAGCGTATGGATAGCGTATGAACATCACAGTCGCACGTGCGGACACCGTATGTAATGCCGCAAGGACGGCATATGGACGGCGCATGGACATCGTAAACGTGCGTGCGGACGGCATATGGACTCCCATTAGGACAGCGTATGGACGTCTCATGGACATCGTAACCGGACGTGCGGACAACGTATGGACCACCGTAAGGACAGCGTATGGATAGCGCATGGACCTCGTAATCGCACGTGCGGACACCGTATGTAATCCCGTAAGGACGGCATATGGACGACGCATGGACATCGTAAACGCACGTGCGGACGGTATATGGACTCCCATATGGATGACGTATGGAGGACGCATGGACATCATAATCGCACGTACGGACATCGTATGGACCACCGTAAGGACAGCGTATGGATAGCGCATGGACATTATAATCGCACGTGCGGACACCGTATGTAAATCCGTAAGGATAGCATATGGACGACGCATGGACATCGTAAACGTGCGTGCGGATGGCATATGTACTCCCATATGGACAACGTATGGACGACGCATGTATATCATAATCACACGTACGGACACCGTGTGGACTACCATATGGACATCGTAAACGTGCGTGCGGACGGCATATGGACACCCATAAGGACGGTCAATAATAGATCGTCCACACGCATGGACATCGGTGTCCGTACGTGTGGATAGCTTGTGTTTATAGATATCAATGCGTATGGACGATGCAGTCCACGCGTACGGACATCGGTGTCCGTGCGCGTGGATAGCTTGTGATACACAAAATATTTACAAGGTACAGGGATACACAAAATATTTACAAAATGTTTACAAAATGTTTTCTAGCCTAGCTTCTCGGCTTCTTTGCTGGCTTTTCACCTTCTTCCTTTTTTCTGTCAACTTTTCTCTTTGGAATTTGGAATCTGGAATTGGGAGCGGAACCGCCCTTAACCTTCTCATCCTTCTTCCCATCCTTCTTGTCCTCCTCATCCTCCTCAGAGTTGGTTTGCTCCTCGTCCTCGTCCTTCTCGCCCTCGCCCTCGCCCCTCTCCTCATCCTCCACAGTCTCTCCGTCATTAGCAGCGGCGGGATCCTCGACAGCCTCAACAACAGCATCATTAGCATCACCATCGGCGAACGGTTTCCATGGTTGCTGGCATCAAGCGAATGCATCGAAGTGGTCGAGCTCCCCAGTATCGACCTCCTGCAAAGCAGAACATCTTTACAACGAAATCAAGCACTGTGCGGCCAACCGCTGGTGAGCACATCCCTAAGTATCATGTGTGCCATGCATGTTAGTCTTTCCATGCGTGTGGATGCTTTTTAAGTACGTGTGCACGAAGTCGTTCACACGTGTGGCCAGCGATTCATACGCACGGACGGTACTTTACTATTGTCCGTTTGGTCAATACCACCTGTCCAAGCTCGTGGACGAAGAGCCCACCGTGCGGACGACGTCGTCCACATGTGTGGAACACCTGTCCGTACGTACGGATGGGTTTTCACTATTGTCCGTTTTTTTTTTCTCTTCAGTCTTCTTATGAGACAACTAATTCGCTTGCGCGGCGTCAATCGCAACAGATGACAGAGAAAAGATTCAAGTCTACCTTCGTACCGAGTTCCCCGAGTACGACACTCTGTGCAAAAAGTTCGACGACACACTCGACTCATTCAACAGGTACCAACTTATGTGCATGTCTGTAAATTGTGCGAACGCCACGTGGACGGCGTACGGACGGCGTACGGCCACCGTATGACAACGTACGGAACATTGAGTCCACCCGTGTGTACTTGCGAATGCAGGAACGTTGGACAACGGAATCGTCGCAACCGACGGGCGGGTCGTCGAAGGCCGATGACGAATGACGTGGTTCCGGTGTTTCTACAACCAGACACGTGGAGAAGGTGCCCAAGAACTTTGCAGATTCAGCCTTTCACCGAGGAGGAGCAGACCTTCGCCTTGGCCGGGATCGCCCCGTGGACGGAGTATCCTAGCATCAAGATTGGGCGTGAAGATTTTCGAGTGCACGACAGCGACATTGGTTTGAAGAGTTGTCAACGGTATTTCAAGAGCATCTTTCGAAGTCCGGGAGTGCCAACTCCAGCTCAACTTCTTACAGGCGAGATACCGGACGATGACGTTGAAGATAGGTATGGGGAAATCATGAAGATCGTCAAGCTTGATCTTCCCGGTCACGAGATCTTTCTGTTGAAGGCCCGTTGGTACCCAAAGGCGGCTGCGCTTGCGGACGATATCAGCAAGAACATTTACCTGCGCAAAGACATGCCATGGGACGTGTCTCAGCCATTCGTTCGCGCAAACAGCATTGAGAATCAAGTGGTAATTCAGGATGTTCCTTTCATGCCGGCTTGGCTTGCCCGGTACAAAGGAAATGTTGTCCCTTTGGCCATTCGACGACGAACTGATTGCTTGCAAGTTGTGTTGGATCGCAAGGCGGATTTCTTCCGTGAAATCGATGATAACAGTAGTAGCGAGGATGACCGTAGTAGTTCATCTGATTCAGATGATTGCGGATGATACACGATGTATTATATATGTAAATAAACCGTATGTGCGCGGACACCTGTATTCACACGCATGATTCCGCTAATCCATACGGGTAAACCCTTATCCACACGCGCGGATGTATGTGTCCACACGCCTGCCTGTCGGTTTAGAATGGACGTTGATCGCGAACTGAGAAAATAGGTCTTAACTGCCTGAAAAGTTCGGCTTACGAAGTCCAACTGCCCGCTAGTGGTCAAGTCTCATCCCGAGAAAACATCGGACCAGATTTCTGCCTCAGCTAGTGGTCGAAACAATGTCATGATCGCCCTGCCTGTCTGCTCAGAACACGCGGAAGAAAAATTCGGAACGCAGAAGAGAAGAAGATAATTCGGAACGAAGAAGAGAAGAAAGAACACGCGGTCAGCATTCGTCGTAGTAAACTTCACGAGAAACAACTCGCTGCCAATAAAACTCTGCACACTGATACACGAATATAATCAACCAGTGAAAGATCGTCGAAGTCAACGTCCACGGAATACAGCCCATCAAGCACGAAGCACCACCACCTAATGAGAGTTGCGGTGTCGCGCCAAGGACAAAATACATAATCCCCGTTGTTATAAAAGTTTCTAAAATGCGAACGTGCCGTACTGCAACGCGCTCAAGACAAATAACGAAAAAATGTCCGGAGCGTCCCAAAGTACGGCTCGAATATCATAATTTTGGCCGCGAGACGTGAAAAGTAGCTTGGGCCAAAGTATAGACCCCAAGCACCACCAATCCCAACGGTAATAAGCTGCCCGATCACAAAATGCCGGCGGGAACGAGGCCCCAAGCCCGCAATGTAAACATCGAAAATGCCCGGAGCGCGTCCATTCCGTTGAGAGCTGAGAAGGCACGACAACGAAAATACGCAAGGGGACATCGAGCAACCCAGCAAAATAAGATACCGCCAAGAGATAAGAAAACTGAGAGTTTAAATCCGTAAACTCACGACAAAACCCTCGTCGTTGTCCATCTCAATCACGTGTGCGCAACCAGATAGCGCAAGTCAATTCCGTCGAAAGAGTGCGGGGGGGAACAACCCCCCCCGATCAGAACGCTAAAATCCTACAACAATAAGAACATAAAACAAGCAGTAGGAAAGCGTAAGGTTAGCCCATAACCTACTGGAAATGACTAAACGCAGCTTACGGAAAGGCTGCGGTAGGCACACGGAAAACGGTTTTGGACAAAAGCTCAAGATGATTATTCAGATAGCA
>LGRX02004394.1:0-21283 GCA_001247695.2 Cymbomonas tetramitiformis
CCGAGGGTAAGTCAGGGCAGCCCTCTGAGGTCTGCACCGGTCAGGGCAGCCCTCTGAGGTCTGCACCGGTAACGCCCTTTGAGGGTAAGTCAGGGCAGCCCTCTGAGATCTGTGTGGGGCGCGGGTGGCGGTTGGGAGGGCGCAGGCGCGCATTATACGGCGCTCGGTATAGCAAGGCGTATGGTGCCACGGCAGGGCCCATTGAACCCAGTTATGCCGAGAAGGCACAGGCGTACATTCAACAGCGCAGCACGTGGATTATGCAAGCGGTACAGAACGTGATACCGGATAGCGATATGTGGGAACTTTTGCAGCCCCTTTACAAGGAAATGGAGGCGGGGCTGCGGGCGGTTTGGGACCTTCATACTCTGAGTCGTGCCTTCGAGGTGCCTCCGGAGATCATTCGCTGCCACGTAGGTGGGCACCCGCCAATTTCAACACGGCCACCTTGGAAAGGTCACATACAATTCGTAAACTCCCTTCCCGTCACAACCATTGTCGAAAGGTCACAATGCTTGCACCCCCTTCCCATCACAGCCACCTTTGAAAGGTCACAGTCACGGCCATCAATGCGCCTGATGATAATGATGTCACCGTGCCTTCTTCTGGCTTTGGCATGCCCGAGGTGTGTGCTTGTGTCACTTTGTGCGTAGGTGCATTGTGCTCCGACGCATCCGTGGAACTCGTTGACGACTCGTACGTGAACGTGACACATGTCGCCAGCTGGTGATCCCCTCTCCCCCCTCCCGTTCCCTTCGTTCTGTTCCCCTTGTTTCGGAGTAGACATCAGTGGCTGCCGCGGCAGCATGCCGCGAACGCTTGTCCAGCGCGCTTGTATGAAATGCAGAAGCGCTGCAGCCTCTGAGGTAGCACACCTGAGGCGTTCCACAGGAAGGACCAAGGGAAGGTCTAGTGCTATGAACAATACTGAGAGGAAATTTACTTGACTACGGCCAACATCATGGTACATGGGGCATGCTTGTGATGCCAAAATAGAAAAGGCGCTCGTACACCACAGTGTGATTGGGGCATTACCGCCGCGGTCACATATGAAGTATCGGTGGGATAAGAGAGTGGAAATAATGCACATTAAGTGTGTAAGTGCACGAGCCAGCCCATGAAGCCACAATCATTACGGGCCAACGCGAAGTGTGTCCGTCATATTGCCTAGAAGGCATGCAACTGGGCACCGTCTACTTCAGAATCCGCTTTGTGTAGTATTTGCTGATATTTTGTTCACTTCATAAAGTTTGTATAGCACATAGTGGTATAATGTGGACATGCCAGCATGATCGAGGTTTGTGTGTCTCGGCATGCCCTCGATCCCACCTCCCATCCAATGCACCTAACATGCTCTTGCTTGAGACGACTATTCTTTGAGAAGAGGTGATAGTCCGAGTGGGTTGCCTCACGCCTGGTGTGGGTTTTTATGTTGCGACGGGGTTGCGCAGGGTGTTCCCTGGGTTCCGATTGTGTGGGCATGAAAGAGTATGGAGCTGCAAAGTGGTACCATTCGATGGTATAAATGGTTTATCATAAGCTTGCATGATGTTGGGTGGTATAAATGTTGACTTATGTTTCCATCAGTTGTAGAAAAGTGTGGTTATTGACAATGATGAAACATAGGACGTAACTGCCATCAGCGGCCCAAGTCATATAGTAAAAGCTTTCAGAAGTAATTTTGAAACATGCAGACCTCGCCTTGGTTGTAATGACGCTGCCAAATTCGTCGAGCGGGATTTTAAAAAACAAAGAAATCAAAGAAGTCGGACGGTGTGGATCATGGGCTGAAAATAAACAAAGTAATTCGATTGAATACCTAATCGTTATGTGTGTTCGTCGACAAGATCCTAGGATTCACCGCCGCGGACGCTCCGCCACTCATCCAACGATGCTTAACGAAGCGTCCATCACTAATAAACGCGGTGCCGCTTGGGATGGTGACCTATGGTTTCTCCATTGTCATATACTGCATGCGTGTCGACGCATGGCACCCCCCCCTGGTATGATGGTCGATCGTATCGTACAGAGTAGTAGCCGATGACACGACCCCCCCGCCATGCGCGGCTTTATCTTAAGCAGTTGTGCCGCGATTCAACCCCACGAACCCCAAACGAATAAGTATATTACATATTTGGTCAGCCCTCCCTCCCCCCCTATATGGGGGGTGGCGTTGTTGGGATGTCCACTGTTTTTCAACCCTTGCGGTGCGCTTCAGATCCAATCGTATACATTACTTTGGGGTCACTCCGAGGCCTAAGATAAAAAATCAAAGATCTAAGATTCCTCCGCTTGTCCCCAAAGCGTATGGACGAAAATAGGCGTTTAGGGTTTGTAAAACTCCGGGGTCCATAAGTCCAAGAGTTTCTCCGAGCCTCTCCGATCAACTGTGACGCCGACCCTCGCGTGTAGTCGCAGGCCGCGCAGCGGCCGCGCTCGGAGAAACTCTGGGGACACGAGAGGGATGCTAGATCGTTTCAAGTACTCAAAACATGGATATGTAAAGATTTAAGATGGCGCTAGCGATTGCGCATGCTCGCGTCACGCACAAGGTGTCACGAAGGGTGCGGGTGAGGCGTAGGCGTCCGCGCCCCCCATGAGTGTCCGATCTGCTGTGAGTTCAGGTTTCAGTTCACGCGACGGTTGCTTGTCGTGTGATGAGAGCAGACGAGAGCAGGCGAGAGGGGGAATCGGAAAGGCGAGCGGAGGGCCGCTGACGTCGGGACACTCTTGAAGGTCTCGCCAAGTTCTCTAAACCGGTTCCTAAAACTCGTGGCACGCCTCAGTCGAGCTCGTGTCGTCGCCCCGGTTCTCGTAGATTCGCATGTAATATCGTTTACCGTATACAAATTAATAATTGTTAAATTGCTAATTAATAATTGTTAAATTATTCCAAATTCTTGTATAGACCACGAAAATATAAATAAGAACCCAGTGGGTAATATAATCATATATTTCATAGGGGATCGCCGAGAGGAGGGGGGTAGGGGGTGGGGGGCGGTTTAAGCAGGCATATCTAAGCGCGGGGGGGTTATGGGGGACGGGCGAGGGTGATGTGGGGACAGAAGGGGGGATAGGCTGGGTGGCGGCGGGGCGGAGGCGTGTCACGAGTTTTAGAGAACTGAAAGTCGGAAACCTTCAGGAGTGACACGCTCACGTTGACGTATGGTCGTATGCTCACGTCAGGCGCATCTGTGAGCTTCAAGTTTACTTTTCCCCCCGTCTGCCCATTCTCCAGTCGAGTGAACCTCGCATACTGATCAACTGAGCAATGCTTTCTAATTATTAAATGCTGATTTTTTTAATTATGATTTTCGGAGAAAGTTTGAGTGACAAGAATGAAAGCAGGCTCGGGAGAAAGCACGTCATAACACCTGAGGCTTTAGAATTACCACTTGCATTTATATAGACGAGGTGCCTTTCGTGAGACTTTACAGATAGTACTTTGAGTGTAACGCAATGCAGTCCGCGGCAAAACATATTGCGGAGCTGAAAAGAACTGGGCGTGTTCGGGCTGCGCTATCCGCAGTGGAGACAGCGAAAAAGGTTGAAATAGAGCTGCACTAGCACACTCCAAGCCCTCGGCTTTGCGTCTTCAGGTTTCAACCAGCACTGCGACTTGCCACCTGTAAATCGCTATTTGATCATTATTGTCTGGTTTCTTGCCCAGGATGGCTCAGAAGAACTTTTGTTGGAGGAATTGAAACAACTTGGCTGCGACGTCGATGCTCTGCAGCAAGACGACGCTGACACCAGAGAAGTCTTGGCTAGTTTGCTTGAAGAAGAAGGTGCTCCTAACTGAATTAATCTTTATTTTCTTACAGGCAGGTGATGTGATGATGTTGCGTAAACAAAGTTCACCCACTGGGGAAAACGCACTGGGTTTTAAGTAGACTCTACTGGTGTTGCTGTTCTGAAGCTGCCAAAGTTCTCTGCAATTGATCCAGATATGTCAGCCAGCTCTCTCAGTTGTTTCACCGCACTTTCTGTTCTGCTTTCTGGTCCGCAGCATAAGCTGAATCTGGCATCGATGCAATGGACGTGATCGTTTCGTTAGGGTGTTTCGTCTTGTGACGTTTGGCTTTACTCTCCTCCCAGGTTGGAGAGAATGTCGCAATGACGAACTGCGAGTATCTTACAAGTAAGATGCTTTCGAAAATAGGAATCGATGTCCGCACACGTATCCAAAGTTTAAGTTTTGTCGCAAGAAGGGTTGGCCGTGTGGAGCGGTGATTGCTGACTTCCTGTATGCGTTCAGAAAGGAGGAAGACGACCCAGTGCATCGCTTCAAATTTGAGGTGTTTAAGCCAACTTAATATTCCTTATCATGTTACGGAAGATACCGAAGCGAGTATCTGTACATCACTTGTAATTTGGTAAAAGGACTGGGCTTGGTTGTCAATCTGATAGCTGATAAGGACACGGGTCGATTCGGCTTGCAGGCGACCTTCGAAACCGCTACTCTGGACTTGCTCTCTCTTGCCCGCGAGTTCGATTTGGTACAAACAAGTCTTCCTTCCATTCTCTGTCAATACGCAACACTCCGGCTTTATTCGATATCTCAATGCTTACTGAACAGCCCTCCTGCAGATTTCTTCATGGAATACCTTCATATTAGACCCGACGATACTCTGTCGAACAAGTTTCACTGGTCTAATGGTAGCACACGATTCCGTGCACCTCTCGTTCCAACTCACTGCCAGGATCCGGAGCCAAATGCACGTGAAAATCATCATGTTGGATTGTATGATGTCTTCGATGTCACCCTCCGCGACGCCGATATAGCCTGGTTCTCAAGTTTCCCCCAACTCAAAGCGCAGAGTATTTTCGCACACGAAACCTCAAGGAGCCTACAGACGACTCTATGTTGATCCTGCAGGTGTACTTGGGCGTTTGGGTGCCATGGCCGGCAACGTCGAAGGACGTGATACTCTCAGCTCGCGGCTTTGACCTAATTGACGAACAAGGAGATGTTGTTTGCATCTTCCAAAGTGGTAAACGCCACACGAATTAATGCCTCGAGAATTCTATCTCTCCCCACGTGCGAATACTTTGAGTTGCGAAGGGAAAAATGAGGGATCCTGACCCTCGGCACCCTCGAAGAGTCCCACCGTTCAACAGCGGCGGCAAACATCGTCGAGAATGGAAAGCTTGAAACTCATTTGCCACGGGCTGTGGGACTTTCTACAGTGTCTCATGCCGTGCACGTGCCTTTGAACATACATGCGATTGTTTTGGCCGAGGCTGACTTTGTTTGCTTGTGGGAATGCAGAGGATCCACCACAGGGTGCACAATCAGTGCCTGAAAGTGCGGAGGGGCGCTCGAGAGTTGCTCTTCACAAATCTGGCTTCAAAATGAAACCGATATCTGCCACGCACACACAAACTTCAATTATCTTCAACGTCGATCCGGTGTGCGACCTCACAACCCGAAGACCGTGCGCCGTGAGCTGCATGCCCGACTGAATATATTCTCCTTAGTAAGAGAGAGCTGCTTCTATTCGTGTTTCCTGAAGTTATTTTGCTTAGTATAACAGCAGTGAACGCATTATTGGTTCATCCCTCCAAACTTTGTGTGCCCGATGACTGTGAGTTGTTTGACATATGGTATCTCGCGACTCAGCTCCTGACTCGAACATTTTTGCAATGTCTGTGCAATGAATTGCGATCAATACCTTGAATCTGCTTTGTCACTATGTTGTGTTGCTCGCTGCCGTTGCGGTGTGGCTTTGCCTATGAAGCTATGTAAAGGTTTTGCATCTGTCAAATCGGTTGAGCAAAATAGTTTGCTTGGTGTGCGGTAATGGTGCTAATGGTTCGTGTGAAGTGCCTTTGCAGTGCATGAACACTCCACCTAACTGGCTTATCTCCTTTGTATTGAGCGTAATGTCGCCCTGGATTTATGGAAAGGTGGTCAACGTGCTTAAGGAAATAATGCAAAAAGACGGTGCTTACAGACAGCGGCAGGATACGGATGAGCACCGTCCATTTTATAGGCACTTTGCTGAACGGATAGCAAGCTATTCCAGGGATCTCGACAAACTGGATGAAACATAGCCAACTGGATTATTCTGGACTCGGTGCACTCATATTTGTGGATATATTTTGGAGAAGCCATAGTTTCCTTTGCTGTGACGTGTCTGGAGGAAGCGAACTCAAGTCCTGGGTGTGTCACCATTACAAGATCTCATGATTTTTGAGTGAAAGAATATACAAAGACGCATGGTATGTCCTGTCAGAGCCTACACATCATAACGTATGCCAGCGCATCTCGAGTCATCAAGCTGTTCAAATATTGAATAGGGAAATCGGCTAATCGAAATGATCGGGTTTCTTGGTTGGAGTTTTTTAGCTCTGTTAACCTGCCGCACACCGAACCGAGCTGCTGCAGGTGCAAACTGCTTTACACAAAACCCCAAAAGTAGCAGTAAAAACCATTATCTGGCATAGCCTGTTAGATGGTTAAGCCACTTAGCGGTTCCAAGAACCTGATGTACTTGCACTATGCTGCGAAAGAGCTCTGAATAAGTTCCTGCCCATTTGGCCTTGATTACTGACATCAATCTGTATTTAAGATAACATTATTCGCGGGACGATGTTAGCTGGCAAAGTTGTAGAGGTCGGTCGCGACCTCTTTCCAGCAAAACGCTATATCAAACTCTCTTGTTGGACAATTGCAAACTTCGAATTTTGACGATTCCGATATATGTACACGCATTAATTAATTATAAGCAGACAATCATGGGCCCATCCGGATGTAACAGTTAGAACTCTTCACTAAACAAAGGGAGGTTGTATGTAGAGATTCTTATATTTGCATGGATTGATGCTATATATTCTAACTATGTAGAGTATACTAGTGTGCATCGTGTATATACGAAGTGCAAAGAGTCAGCTACTAAGCGACGATAGAGTTCACACAACATCCCCCCGAATGTAGTCGTTTAAACATGGGGAAGTGCGCGTTAATGGCAGCCAATCACATGTTCGAGGCATAGTAACTCGCGCGTTATACTTTTTGTCGGGGCGTGTAACGATTTGTCGTAATAGATGAGTTCGCGACGCATTTGAAGCTATCCTACGTAGGCATACGGTCAGTTTTGCGTCTAAAGAGAATCGTTGAAACATGTAGTGCGACTCGTTACGATGGAATATGCAGGTCCACTTATCTACCTATTTACTCGGCATTTGAGACTATTCGTCCATATATCGATGCATACGCTCAGTTTAACATTGCTACCGGTCAACACTCAGTAGGTTGACCCTATACATATCTAACCATATATATAACGTGTTACCACCACTCCCTATTACGGAAATTTGACATGAACTCGGATTCCACGACATCGAAAACCCCAAAAGGAAAAGTGCATATGATTATATAGGGCATACAGTGTTTATAATGTCGGCTCGATGGCTTGACTGAACGGCATGCGATCGGCCAACAAAAGCCAGCCCACCATCATCCCAGTCGATGTGAGAAGCAAATCAAGAGCAGGGCGGTGCCATGACAAGATGCCACAAACTCGTACATATTCCCAACCCAGATGCAAAGCAGCATGGAGAGATACTACGATGTGACCGATCATCGCCCAACAATTGTTGGTCTCTGGGTAACGGAGTGAGCGGACCCTGCTGGCATGCCCCCCAGTGGCTCACGGTCGATGAATGGGACCCGTTGGTCCATGGTCATGCCATGATTGCAGTCATACCACACAGCATGGCTTGATGGCTTGAGACACACAGACATACATCGAGAAAAACAGGCATACATAACTAAATAACAGACACCAGGGAGGTGCGTGTAGTAGTTTGTACAAAGCGTTAAATCTACATATTCTATTAGATCTATATTATGCG
Organism: Cymbomonas tetramitiformis; assembly: GCA_001247695.2. Taxonomy (NCBI): domain Eukaryota; kingdom Viridiplantae; phylum Chlorophyta; class Pyramimonadophyceae; order Pyramimonadales; family Pyramimonadaceae; genus Cymbomonas; species Cymbomonas tetramitiformis. The sequence goes on from LGRX02004394.1 coordinate 7,861, forward strand.
TTCCATTTCATTGAGGAAACATAAGGATTCTTATTGAACAAGTGTAGAAGTAGCTAAAAAAAAAGCATCTGACCCGTCAGCTGTTTTCATTTCAGATGTTTCTACTCCTTTACATCCTTCTCCTTAAATATTCCTTGACTGAACTGGGAGTCCAACTCGAGATCTTTTTTCCTGAGACGTGTCTGCAAGGCAAGCATACTCTCTAGTCCGCTAAGACGTGTCTGCAAGGCAAGCATGCTCTCTAGTCCGCTAAGACGTGTCTGCAAGGCAAGCATGCGCTCTAGTCCGCTAAGACGTGTCTGCAAGGCAAGCATGCTCTCTAGTCCGCTAAGACGTGTCTGCAAGGCAAGCATGCTCTCTAGATTGCATACAATGCGATACGACGTGCACTCATGCTCAACATAGGTCTGCAAGGCAAGCATGCCCTCTAATTTGCGCACTATATGATATGACATGCACAGTGCGAAAGCTTATTGCAGTGACTTGAATTCAATATATGGCAGCAGTACGTATCAGTGAGGAGAAGAAGAGCGGAAGCCTGTCTCCAGTGCCTAGAATTGATATTGGCACTCACCAGCCGGTTTCCCTCTTCTTCAGCTTCCATGTTCCAGGGCTCCAAGTCTTTAACTTTCTCCAAGTCGGCTTGAGCAGCCTGACCAGCTCAAGCACCCTAAAAAGTTATCGCTGTGAAGCCTTGGACGCAGATAGTAATAACCGCAAGCACTTCGCCAAGTTGGGCTTACGGCATGGCCACCCCAAATGTCGCAGTACCCCGCGCTGAATTTAGAATTTATATAGTCATTTCAGCAGGCAAAGAGGCAAAAGGGACTCGCCTCATATTCCCGTCGTCCCCCGTACGCCTTCGCACGACGGAGCAGCGCCTTGATGCTCTTGGGATCAAGTTCTAGAGCTTCTGTCGAGGAACTGATCGCTGCCCCATAGTCTTTCAATGCAATATGCACCGCCGCAATATTCAGCAAGCAGGCCACCTGCGCGCAGCCACGTGGCAAAAAAACGCCGGTGGACGGTTTTGTTTGGTAGATCTGGATGCACAAACATGAGCGCCTCCCTAGAACCGATACGTCCCTCCCTCGATCGGACGGCAGGCAAGCCTTGGCAATGGATTACTACTATAGTTGGCATACGCAAACCTATGCCTTTACGTCACGCTAAAGTTAGCGTGAATACGTACTATTACAAAATAATGGGGCTGCACAATAACGTGCAGCCAGTGGCATCCGGAAGCCCTGTGTGACAAGGGGTAGTAGCTGGCAGCGGGGCGCTCTATGCGGAGGGGTGCGGGCAGTGGCCGCGGGAAGCCTTGTGTGACAAGGGGTAGTGGCTGGCCGCGGGGCGCTCTATGTGGAGGGGTGCGGGCAGTGGCCGCGGGAAGCCTTGTGTGACAAGGGGTAGTAGCTAGCAGCGGGGCGCGCGACTACAAACGAGCCTGCTCGCAGTAGCATTTGGTCTCCTTGCGCTCGCCTCACACACAGTCGTCTAGGTTCCATTTAGGGTTCCAGTTGGTGTTCTCACCCCTACACACTCCCCTCTGGGCCCCACTGGCCTCGATTACTCTAGTCTACCTCCACAGCTGCCAGCCCAAAGATTGCACTTTTGAATCTTGCTTTTCGGCCTTTTCAAGTGTACCCCCTCCCCCCAAATATTCTCTTGTTTTCATGTTTTGCCTGTGGACGCGAGGCCGATGTTCGGGAGTGATATAGCAAAACTGAACCCTGACCCCCAGAATGCACTTTCCTCCACAAGTCAGGGTGGCCATGGTCGTCGGGTCCGCCCAAAGCAAGCTAACCTTGTTGACTTCCACCTCCTTTTGATCTTCGCTGCTCATGCCAACGACGAAGTTCACGATAGCCAGAGCCCGCTTGTAGTGAGATAGCGCTCGCTTGAACTTGTGTTGTTTGTATTGTGCATTTCCCTTCTGACGTTCCTCAATCTGCGAACAGAAGACAATGGGAGTGATCTGTGCATGGCCCGAGAACAAAGCGGGTGCAAAAGCTGCAGATCGCTGCTTCAGCGAGAGCCCAGGTGAGAGACTTAGGGCTGCTTCCAGCGAGAGCCCAGGTGCGAGTCTTAGGGCTGCTTCCAGCGAGAGCCCAGGTGAGAGACTTAGGGCTGCTTCCAGAGAACCCAGGAGCGAGACTTAGGGCTGCTTCCAAGCGAGAGCCCAGGTGCGAGACTTAGGGCTGCTTGTAGAGCCCAGGTGAGACTTAGGGGCTGCTTCAAGCAGAGCCCAGGTCTTGAGACTGGGGCTGCTGTGAGCCCAGGTGCGAGACTTGGGGCTGCCTCAGCGAGCCCAGGTGCGAGACTTAGGGCTGCTTGTGAGCCCAGGTGCGAGTCTTAGGGCTGTCAAGCGGGAGAGCCCAGGTGCGAGACAGGCTGCTTCCCAACAAGGCTGATCGAGACTTGGGCACCACTTCAGCGAGAGGCCCAGGTGCGAGACTTAGGGCTGCTTCAGCGAGCCCAGGTGCGGAGTCTTAGGGCTGCTTCAAGCGAGAGCCCAGGTGCGGACTTGAGGCTGTCTTCCAGCGAGAGCCCAGGTGCGAGACTTAGGGCTGCTTCCAGCGAGAGCCCAGGTGCGAGACTTAGGTCTGCTTCAGAGAGCCCAGTGGGGAGCATAGGGCTGCTTCCGAGAGCCCAGGTGCGAGTCTTAGACTCACCCTTCAGAAACCCAGTGCGAGACTTAGGGCTGCTTCAGCGAGAGCCCAGGTGCGAGACTTAGGGCTGCTTCCAGCGAGCCGGGTGAAAAACTTCGGGCTGCTTCCAGCGAGAGCCCAGGTGCGAATCTTAGGGCTGCTTCCAGCGAGCCCAGGTGCGGGCTTGTTCACTTCCAGCAAAAGCCCAGGTGCGAGGACTTAGGGCTGCTTCCAGCGACAGCCCAGATGCAGAGTCTTAGGGCTGCTTCAGCGAGCCCAGGTGCGAGACTTGGGGCTGCTTCCAGCGAGCCCAGGTGAGAGACTTAGGGCTGCTTCCAGCAAAACCCAGGTCACGAGACTTAGGGCTGCTTCAGCGAGCCAGGTGCGAGTCTTAGGGCTGCTTCCAGCGAAAGCCCAGGTGCGAGACTTAGGGCTGCTTCCAGCGAGAGCCCAGGTGCGAGACTTAGGGCAGATTTGTGTGCGCGAATACCAGATTATGTGCGGGATAGCGATGAGTTGAGCGGTTGTGCGCTGAAAAGAGCAAAACTAGTGAGCACGTGCAGTGGGTGAAAACATGACTGTCCCTGAACCAAGAGCGTCGCGTGCTGAATCCGGACTTCCTGAATGCTTCAGCGAGGACAGAGCTGGCTTTGATGGTAAAGCAGTTTGCAACCAAGTTATCGTAGGCCCTAAGCTGGCAAACAACCAGGTTACTGCGTTCGCTTGGACAAGCCGCTAACCTGTTCATTGAGCGCGCCGACGAGTTGTTCCGTGCTGAGGCGGACTTGCTGCTTTGTCTTTAACTTGAAATCATGGTAGGCAGGATTATTTGGATCCTGAGCAAACGGATAGCGTGAGCGAACGCAGGAACGAGGATCCGCGAGCACCCACAAAAATATGCGATACACTTTTCAAAAAAGTCTTAGAGTAACACAGAAGAGATGAGCGTTATTGCAAAACGTGAGCAAAAACCACCTCTTGCTTCGTGACTTAAACAACTCACTGAGTATGTTGCACGTACGTGCCATAAGCTGCGAATAATAATGCACAGCATCACAACAAAGCACGACGGCAAACGATCAACTCAGTTTTCTCAAGGTATGTTAGGAAAATACGTGTGAAGCAGTCGGGAATGTTTGCTCACCTTGAGCTGTGCTAAGATTATATGTTCCGCTTCCTCTTCTGACATCCTTCCTTCATCGAGGAGCTCCTTTGCTTGTGTCAGCATACGTATAACCAGTGGATTGTTTGCCCATTTGCTGAAGTCATTCCGTGGGTCGTTTGTAAAAGTTTGAACGATTTTTCGCAAAACGTTGTTGTCGAGAAAAGGCGCGATATTCTTTTGTGCGTCGTAGTCAGATTCCAAAACCTTTTCCTTGAAATCCTGGGGAGATAATCTCAAAGTGAAATCAGATGAAATAACTCACTTATCAATTGACGGCGAGGTAGCATATGCATACATACCGCAGCTTTCTTTTTGCGATTAAGTCTTTCAGCCTTCCTCATTTCCGACTGTTGATGTTTCTCCATATGTGGTCGATTTTCTGGTCGTTCGATGAATTCCTTAAAGCTACTCTCCTGCATAAATTCAAAAATCGTAATACATCAGATTATGGCACGGTGCAAAACAAACACCCGTCTTCGAAAAAGTGCCCACCAGGTGAGCTCCGTATGATCCGTCCACGATAGATTGGATGTTATCCCCCCCAGGCATGGTCGCCCAACCCCCTGCCGAAGGCGAGCCCATTATTCCACCTGGAACAGCCATTTTGAACAATATTTCTTTTTCAAAATTACAGGATTATTATGATATGTTAATGTGTTTGTCAAGGCAACAGAGTGTGAGGAGTCAGTGGAGAGAATAAAAGTAAGCCTGATCCACTTTTTTTATGCGACTTACGCATCAAGCGCTCGACGAGACGTTTCTCGTTTGGGAATTGGGATATTCGATATATCAATTGCCATTTGTCCATTTGGCATATAAAGTATGGCAGGTGCGATGCCATTTGCATTTGGCATGACTTTTTTGCTTTTCCGAGATTCGGACGTCCGAGATTCGACGTGAGATCCAACCGCTGCAGCCGTTACGATGATACAACATACATCCGATCGGTTGTTCGATGTTGACATACGATAGTTGATAACGACGGGCCTGAGGCCCGTCCTTAAATCTGGTTTTGAGATTACGCGAGTCGCGTCGCGTCGCGTCTGACCAGATTTAAGGATGAATGAAGGCGCGTTGCGTTGGACCCTCCCGTCTCCTCTTCTGTATCAATACGGAAAAGTTTTTTAAGACTGAGCCCAGTGGGGGGGCTCCGCCCCCCACACCCCCCCGTAAGTACACTTTTTTTTGGACTGCGCCCAAATACTTTCGCTTTTTTTGTTCATACATATCCTACATATGCACCTACTTTCGGTAGTCGTCTCGTATCACGGCGCGTCATGAATTTCTATCACATATGTTAGAGAGTCGTATATCGCGGAATGCGGTGATTCGATATCACATATTTTCGGGAGGCGTCTTGCACGGCGTGCCATTCATAGCACATATTTTCGAGAGTCATATGTTGCGGTATGCGGTGAATTGTTATCACATATTTTCGGGCGTCGTCCAGCACGGCGTGCCACGATTTCCTAACGCATTTTTTCGAGAGCCGTATACTGCGGGATGCGGTGAATTGTTATCACATATTATCGGTAGTCGTCTAGCACGGCGTGGTACGAATCCCTAGCACATATTTTCAAGAGTCGTACATCGCGTAATGCATAACAACACTTTGCACACGAAAATGGGGCAAGGTCATCTCAATCACGAAAAGCATACATTATTACGAGTGGAAATTACGAGGGTTCTTGAGAAATTGTTCAAAGCTCGATGCCACCGGTTGCACCGATGCGGAGATTTCACCCCTACCACCTTGGCTACCCTTCGTCGCGCGAGCACCACTTTTCCCTTTCCCACGGCCGCCACGCCCTTGTCGTTCTTGAGTGACCGTATCGCCCGCGGCACGAGCACCACTTTTCCCTTTCCCACGGCCGCCACGCCCTTGTCGTTCTTGAGTGACCGTATCGCCCGCGGCACCGGCTCCATTGCCTCTACTGTTGGGTTGTGCCTTTTTAGCGGATTTGCGACGGGGCATCCGTTTCACGGCCGGCGGTTGTTTCCATTCACGAGTCCGCCGATCAAATGCATCTAACCATCTTTGGAGCTCCGGATCCGGCTTAAGATTCAGCAAATGAGATAGCTTTGGCATTTGCCCATCGGGCCCGGGTAATATACGAATGCAGCTGGACTTCTTCACACGCGTCATCCCGACATAAAATGCTTGAAAGCATAGGTTGAAGACATTCTTCGGCGTTTGGCTTAGATCTAATATAATTTTGTCCACGGTTTGGCCTTGGAATTTGTGAAAGGTCAAGGCGAACGCAAGATCAAGCCCATGAGTTCGATAATATATCTTACTTTTGCGGGAGGCGCGATTCACGGGGAGTTCCTCGAGACGTTTGCAGATCTTAACTGGAAGTACGATACTGCGCGGACGAGTGACATTCTCACGCATATTTCCCTGGCTCGCCGAGTCTCGAAGCTCGGGAGCTAATGTCGCTCGATCGGACCAGTTTGTGGAATCCAGATGCTCAATGAGAACATTGACCGCGTAAGGCGGCTCGATCCACACCTCCTCGCCAGGATTCGCATTGTTGATTTTCGCCGCATCGGTGGACCTGCTGTCATCTCGGAGAATCAGGCTGTGGAATTTGGCGGGCGTGCCGTTCGCTAAACCACGCGAAGGATTTAAGTCGTTGTTTAGAATAATTCCAGGCGCACCGGCCACGAAAGTGCCTGTCAATTCGGGAAATTCCGACCGGATCACGTCTTCATGTCGGGAGTCCAAAAGTGTGGTTGCAATAGGTCGCTTCCAACGAATTATCGGTTGTCCACTGAGCCGCGCAAAATGCCGTGCACGCACATCATTGATAGCTTGTCGTTGCCGATTGCCAGTCACTGCCACCGTCGCGAAGAGCCAATCGCGGTCCATTTGTACATCCGATGCCGTGAGCACCTTCAGCCGGTCCAAATCGGACTGCGTAATGGGTCGTTCCTGCGAACGGCATCGTTCAATGAAGCGGACGTGATCCGGGTCACTAGCTGCTGGAACCTGCGTACGAACATCAACACACCAATAATGTTCGCGGTCGCATGCAAAAACCGCGGAAGGATTCGGTATTGAAAGAAAATAAGATTTCCAGGAGGTATTAAAGTGATCGGAAATACCTGTTCGGTTAATGGATAGCGCCGGATAGCTTGGAATAGACGACCAGCTTTCTCCGCCACATCAAATGATCGTTGGCCGGAAAAGACGTTTAAAGCTTGTTTGTACAACGATTTTCCCACGGGGGCTAGTTGTCCAAAATCGCCCACAGCCACCACCGCTAGTCCCCCCCATTCAGTTTTGGCCTGGTCGCCGACTCGTCGGATTTCGGCACAACGATCTTGAAGATGTCCATACAAGCATGCCTCAACCATGGAGATTTCGTCGATAAGTAATATGTAGGCGGTACCGAGGCCAAGGCGCACCGCGTACTCCGCCTTCGTGCCCGGATTCATGGCCTTCAAAGGCACCGCCCTGCAAGCTTCCGTGGGCTTCATATCACCCAAGTTATGAATGGTCCGCGCACCTGGGATGAGAGCCGCCGCAACCCCGGACGGAGCGCAGCAAACCACGGTGCCATCATGACCGGATAAAAAATTCGCGGCGGTGCACAAGGCTTTGGCGACGTAACTCTTGCCGGTGCCCGGTCCGCCGTCCCACAAGGAAGTCATCGGTGGAGGTGGAGGAGGCTTGCTCTGCGCCTCGGCGGCCAGACATAGGGATAACCATGACAACACGGGGGTGACCGCATCACGTTGACCCGCGTTTAGATCGGTGGTGATTAAAAACGAAGCTCCGTCGAAGTCGCCTACCACCATTATGGCCAATCCGCCCCACGTATCACGCTCCTCCATAGGCATTCCTTCCACCGCCAACCTCCTCGCACAAAGCTGTTGTAAGCGGGCGAAGAGTACTGGAATATCCTAGTTCACTAGATATCAGAAACTCCCGAACTGTGTGGATAAACTCTCAAGATAAATAAACCCTAAGCTAGATATACCCGGAACGGTCTCGGACGGTTTCGGAGTCTAGCCTACCTGTGACACAGCGTGTGTCTCAGCACGAACCTATAGATCAGTCAGCAGTCCAGTGTTGGTCCTAGGAGTCTGTCATAGGGGCCTGACCGGGACTCCCAGTCAGGGCTGCCTATACAGATTTCAACACACCACCCCAGCACTGTGGGTGGTGACTGTCTAGGAGAGTCAGATAATGTAAGATAAGTTAGGGCAGGAGCCAGGTTGACAGACCTAACTGCTAATCCAACTGTGCAATTCTGAAACACAAATTGAAAACCCTCTAGCTAGCACAGGTGCAGAAACCTACGGGCATTGTGCACCCGCTAAACAACTGAAAGGCACCGAGCTAGCAAGCCAGAATGTAACTTGTAGATGTCAAAAGCAAAACATAAACCAGAAAAGTTGTTGAAGTCACTGGAGTTCCGCACACCACCATGTCGGTGTGCATCCAGAGTGAACAAGAAGTCAATCGACAGCACCAAAGTAGCCAGCTGTGGTCTCAATCAAGTCGGACCCGAAGGGAGGGTTCCCGAAAGGACCTCTCTCATGTAGAGCCACACCGTAGAAGAAGGCCATGTCGAAGCTCAAATCTGCCTGAGCAAGATCCTGAAAGATGTCAGGTAGGGGGCTCAGGCGGCTCAAGCGGTGGCACATTGTCAACCACAAAGAAACCCTGAGCCGGGATCACGGATTCAACAAATTCATTCGTGGAGAAAATTGACGGAGTCTCCCAATCGAGATCACCACCAGGCGAAGGCAATCCCGCAGCCGACTGAGCATCGGGCACGGCTGCCACCCCCATGATCGAGATGCAAAGAACGAGGGAAAGGAGGAAAGGAATTTCCCACGGCCCAACCGTGGCAGGAAAGCCCCAGGGCGGCTTCCCACAACCGTAGGCCCTCTGCTCGTCCACGGGCGGCCCGGAAACATGATTGGCCGACGGAGGCGAACCCCGCGGCTTCAGCCGGAAGCTGCCGTCGGCAAAGTCCTCGTAGTCGTCGGTGTCGTAGCCGGTGCGGTCAACCGGCGCGATGGCGGCGTGGTTGACAGTCTGAACGAACCCAGGGAACTCACCGTCCGTCGTGGCAGTCACCCGCGCCGATTGAAGCGGCACGGGCTTCACATCCTCCTCCTGCGAGACAGGTATAGCAGGGGCCGGCACGGCGGATGCCGATGCCGCCGCACCACCTGCCGGAACCTGCTCCTCCGGCATGTTCCCCGCTGCCGCGGGGCCGCACACCAGAGCCGAAGCATGCGGCTCGAGAACCGCCCGTGGTGGGAAGGATGCGTGGGTGTAGTGCACCTTGCAGTTTGCCGCGGCATGGACCTCCGCGGCGAGATCGTCCAGCCGCTGATGAATGTCGTCACCTGTGGGCTCGTCAGCAGGCTGCTGCGACTCTACCGTGAAGCCGTAGGCGGACACGTCGATCCCGCCCACCGCACCCGCACAGAGTACCGCAGGCGGCCCGTACGTAGATGCCGCAGTGGCAAAAGCCTCGGCCCCATCATCCGCCGCCTGCTGGAACAGGGCACACATGGCCAATGCACGCACCCCCTCCGCGTCCTCCTCGTCGATGGGAATGCAGAATGCCGCGGCCGAGTGCGGGGGATGCTGACGCCCGCCCAACGGACAGTCGCGGTAGAAGTGGTACTGCTCACCTTTTCCCGCTTTCTTGCACCTCCCGCAAAAGGGCTTCGCCTTCTGGTCGTCACGGTCGAAACCGACCGCAGGCAGCGGGTGCGTGCCGACACGGAATCCCCGTTGCGTACCGCGCTGCTGCTGCTGCCGCTGCTGACGCTGCGGCTGCTGCCGCTGCTGCTGCGCCGGCGGTGCGTCCGCCCCGCGTTGCCGCCGTAGCAAGTCTTGAAGCTCGTTGATCTTGTCGAGGAGGGCGCCGTACTCGGTGCTGGAGAGCTGCGCGGAGATGCCGCTCTTGCCCGAGACTGCCTTCCCCGCCCCCGTCTGCGCCCAAGCCTGATAAATCTCGACCACAAGGGAGCGGAGAGACGCCAAGGAGACCCGCGCGAGATCGGCCGCGAGAGGGTACCGCACCTTGACCGCGGTGTAAAACACCGGGTCCAGCCGGTTGTACAGGGAGAGCTTCCTGGTCTCCTCGGTGGGCGTCCAGTCCGTAGCTTTGTTATCCCGCACCAGACGCTGTTCCCGAGCCAAGATGGGCTGCGGGTCAGTGTCTGCGGGATAACGCAACGCGGCGTGCTCCTCCTGGTGCGACTCACGTAGCGCCACCGGTACGCAGCCCTTGATGATGTCCACAAGAGCTCGCCGTCCATCACGGTCAGACGAGGCGTCGGTGCCAGTGAGCCAGACGTAGGCGTTGCTGTGTTTCTCGACAACCAGAGCCAGAACATCGTAGAGCAAGCCGTTGACTTTGGTCACCACACGAGCCAGAGGGTCGTCGAGGTCAAAGGACGCCAACTCCAGCCCAGCCGAATGAAACTCCGTACGCAGCTGCACCACCAGCTCGGAGAGGAGGCCAGCGTCGTCCGTACCGCGGAAATGGTGCTTTTTGTCACCAAGGACATCCTCGCGGATACCCTTGGCCCACTGGCGGTGTAGACGCGCCTTGTAGACTTCGTCAACCAGCTTGCTCTGCTCCTGCAAGTACTTCCTGGTCGCCACGGCTGCATCCTCGTTGGAATTCGGAGCGGGGGTCGGAACAGTTGGCGTACGCACCGTCGGACTGTTCCGAACCCCGTCTAATAGCCTCAGTGAGGCGTCGATGCCACTGTCCCTGTCCAGGGACTTCTTCGCTCGGGTCAACATACCCATACTCTGAAAAGCCAGAGGGGAGGTGGTACGCAGTCGCGCGGTTGGGTGTGGTAGCGGAAAAATGGCAATGGTCAGCAGCGGAGAGGAGCTAAGAGAGTGTAGCGGCGAGGGGCACTCGAAGATGTCGTCGAAGTCGAAGGTGTCGCGAACACCAGCCCAGAAAACAGTAACCAGCAGGGCCAGTGCCGGTGCAAAACTGGATCCGAACATTGCTAAGACTAGTCCGTAACGAGGCGCGGTCCCCACGGCCGCCACTCCCAGTTGCTTACCGCAAACAATTCATACCACAATTCCTAGCCGCACCCAAACGCGCATGCGCGCACCACCTCTCCAAGCGGCCGTTTAGCCAATCATGGCCAAATCAGCAAGTGGAATAAAAGCGTGGATGGGGCCACGACCTACTGGAATATCCTAGTTCACTAGATATCAGAAACTCCCGAATTGTGTGGATAAACTCATCAGATAAATAAACCCTAAGCTAGATATACCCGGAACGGTCTCGGACGGTTTCGGAGTCTAGCCTACTTGTGACACAGCGTGTGTCACAGCACGAACCTATAGATCAGTCAGCAGTCCAGTGTTGGTCCTAGGAGTCTGTCATAGGGGCCTGACCGGGACTCCCAGTCAGGGCTGCCTATACAGATTTCAACAAAGAGAGCGGCATCGTCGTATACGCACTTTGGAACGAGAAGCAGTCGACATTTGAAGATGGCATGATCCGCTGGGATGGGTCCGGTGCCAAACACAGCGTCATATACGTTAGGGCACATCTCGTGAGCAAAGGCCCCGGATTCATCGGAGGGGGTGGAAGGCATGCGGAGGCATCCAATGTTGTCCGATGGAACGCCAAGACGGGATACCGATGAAAGAAATGTTGACACGCGAGGGTAAGGTCGTTTCGCGTCCGAAAGAATGACAAAGGGGCGTGCCGCTCGATGACGAGATGGACCGTCGCCTGTTTGTAGTTGCGATACGTGTCTATCGACATCGTGGTCTGTGTGCACGCACGTCAAGCGTGCATGCATATATATACGGCACAATTTTCCAAAATAGCGGACTTCCTACGTACGCCAATACGTTCGCCGCAGATCGAATGACGGAGTTTTGCGGGTGACAAATTTTACCTTTGACCGAAAAGCGCAGCCAAACTTGAGTAAAACGTGCTACCTTTTTTTCCTAAAACAAAAAAACATTCCGATCTGCGGCCGAGAATCGGATCAGGTGTCACTCAACAAGTTGACTACGCAGTCTCGAGCGCGCGGCGCCGCTCCACCGTCGCCAGCCGTTTCTGCGAGCGGCGATGCGCGCTTTCCAGTTGACGCACGCGTTTACCGCACGGTACCGGGTTGCCTTTGTCGTCGTGGTTGGGTTTGTACTCCTGCAGCCGGTGAAAATTCGTGTAGGGCAGCGTGGCTATTTTTATCTCCTCGGCCAGTTTCCGAATGCTTTGCGCGGTCGGCGCGTCCATGTCGATCAGTTTTTTGCAAAAGGTGTCCGAGAATTGCTCGCGTACGTTGAGCTGTTTCTTGTTCATCGCCTCCGCGGCCGCGTTGACCCGAACGCCGTTCTCCTTGAGATACTGCCGGGTCCAGCCCTCAAAGTTCCACACGCTCTGGTTGTGGATGTTCTCCACCTCCTGGTACACGCGCGGATCCTTGACCCCCTTCGCCTTGATGATGCCGCGCATCACCTTTCCCATCTCCTTCTGGTCGCCGCGCGCCTCCTTCCACAGGGTCACCCATTCCGGCGGGCCGTTCGTCGCGCTGGTGTCGGTCCTCAACAGCACCTGGGTGTGCACGCCGTTCGCGTTGTCGTAGTTTTGCACAACCTCTCCGGCGAGCGTCAGATCGCCCTCGCGTACACGACGCTCCAGTTCGAGGTAGTATTGGCGGACGCGTTTGCCCTGCGCGGTGCGCGCCGACATGCAGATGGCTTTAAAGCAGTCCGCGGTGATCATGATCGTTTCGCAATTGCCGTGTTTTTCAAGCGGGCTGGTGATGTCCGGTGCAAAGTTTTCCAGCTTCATGGTGTAATCCACGTCCTCCTCACAATTTTCTAGCAGGTGAGCTTTTGCCTTAATTTTTTGGGTAAACCCCAACCACCCGTACGCCTTGTCAAAATCGATGACAAATAAACAATCACATTGCTTTGTCTTCTCGTGCACCATTTTAAACATAGCCTCTATGTCAGTTTTCCAAATATGCACGACCTCGTCTTCGCGCGTAGCCGCATTCTTAGTGAACAGTTTGGTATTCAGCAAACTTAACTTTCCGTCGGCATGATCCGCAAGAAACCCATCCACGTCATAGTACCGCGTGTTCCCTTGTGTTCGTTTTGTAGTTATATATCCTTTATCGCTCCACCCGCGCAAAATCCGGCCTGATATGCCGAGTTTCGACGTAGCGATTTTTGTACTTACAAAATTTTCAGACATGTCTTGCGTTTATGATACATCTTTTGCACCTGTATTTATACCGTCACGTAAAAATTTACCATTTTGTTCACATGCACGGGTGCAACTTTTTTCACGCGAAGTTAAATTTCTCACGCCGACAAAAAATCGTAGCTTTAAGAATCGGGAATTTTTCGGGTGCTATACAAATTTGACCAACCGTGGCGACGTTGCGTGACACGCGCAAAAAATAAGGCTTAGGGCGGGAAAACGCAAGCTTGCCACTGTTTTTGGCACTGGCAAAAAATCGTACATTTTCTCTCCCTGCGGGGAGAGAAATTTGTCTCGTGCAACCTTCGCCCGTGTTCGACCATGCGTGAATCCGGATTCGACGAAATGCGCCCTGCGATTGCGACGTCGTG